>PRKT01000107.1:0-51227 GCA_003671525.1 Saccostrea glomerata | reverse complement strand
ATAGTCCAAAGACATTTTGAGAAACGCTTTAAGAGTGATAGTTGTAAAATTATCATACCACCAGAGGCAGGGTTGTCAGTCCTTAAAGGCGCCGCCATGTTTGGACATATGAAAGACGTCATATCCTGGCGTGTATTGCGTTTTAATTATGGTATCAATGCAAAAGTTCGTTACAACTCACAAAAACATCATGAAAAATACAAGTGCGAAGAAGATGGAGGCCAGTTTTGTTGCTTTATTTTCAATCCTATTGCTAAAAGAGGAGATAGGATTCCACGTGATCAGGTGATCAAGAAAGAATACACCTTCAAGCACTTTCATCACGATGAAAGCATAATTGACCTTTACTCTTCCGTGAATGATGTGCATTATACGTTTGAAACAGGATGTCAGCGAATTTGTCTAATCCACCTGGGAAATCTCATCGAACACCCCGAAAATGAACCATGTAAGGTGGATGTGGAATATAGATTTGGAGAAACCGAGCTGCAAATCACTATAAGAAGCAAAACCACGGGTCAAATAGTGGAAGCATCTTGTTATCTCTAAATAAGAAAATTTTAGAACCTTTATTCATGGTTTTCTTGTTTGGGATAAAGTCCGAAAACTTGAGCTGAAATATAAAATTATAATATGTTACTATACAGACGTCAAATCAGCAGGAGTATCACTGACTTTCAATGACAATTAACTGAACCTGGAGGGAACAAACAAAACTGAAGCATCGGTCGCTGACTTTAAAGGATTACCCTTTTATATTTATGATTTGAATTTCCTTGCACTATTTTGTATATTATTTCTTCTGTACAACCGTTATTCATTCATGCTTTTATAAGCATATATTCAGAATCTAAGAGAGTACACATATGGGTGAATATGATTTTCCTGCTAATTGAAATGTGGTAGAAATTAAAGGAAAAAAAATTGTCATATTAATAAACGTTTAAACGTATATCCTTGTGTTCCCGAAATATGCATCGGGAAAGTGATAGAATTACTTGAGTACAAAATATTTCACGAGAAGTTCAACAAGTACCGACACGATTAATTACGGATGTTTTCCACTCAATATCGTAATCTGTATTTAAAAGAAAGCAATCACAATTTTTCCAATGCAATATTGAGTCAGAGAACAAACTCCTCCTTCTGATTTCCACAGATCTAATAGCATCCTTATTAATCACCTCATCTATAGACTCTTTTATCTGTTTATACACCCATAATAGTTCAATCCACATTTCACAAAAGTTGTGTCCCTTTGCGGGGTCAACCAAAAGGAAAAGAAAAATTTCTCCACTTTATGCTACCAAACATTTGGGCAGGTTTCAATGAATCCAATGTATTTAAATTGTATTCTTTCAGTGCGTCGGTAGACCCACCTTGGGACAATCAGTATATTATAAGTATGGAACAATTTTGTTTCCAGTCGAATGACAAAGTTACAAACCTAAAAACTTCAAAAGCTACTATGAGGATTCTACGGGTCCCCCCCCCCTCCAAAGATGGCGGCCAAGGGACATAACTTTTGAAAAGTGTGGATTCTTTTTGATAACATACATAAAGCTAAATTTAGAACCACGCGTCTAAATTTAAGCAGACTACATTTCATCAAATTTTGATCAAAATGTCGAGTTTATTTTTCAAAAAATCGAAAAAATTTCAATCTTTTACCTTAATAATAACTTTTGAATATGTTGTATATTTATAAACAAATAGACAGGAAAAAAACAACTAGACACACAGAGGGACAAGGCAAAAACTACATACCCCGATTTCTCGATAATGGGTGCATTAAAAAACTGTCTTTACTTATCAAAAAATGAATAATTTCTCCTTTCAGGAGATTTTGCCCCCATCTTATACATCATCAACCCTCGATATTAGCTGTCGATCTATACTTATCAAATAATGAATAATTTCTCCTTTCAGGAGATTTTGCCCCCATCCTATTCCATCATCAACCCTCGATATCAGCTGTCATGCGGGGACATGTGTTTTACAAACACATTTTGGTTTTAATTGTATGTTTTTGCCTCCAATTCTTCATTAATATACCCCCATGATGGAAGATTCGGGGGGTATAATTACATAGTTTTTGCCCTGTCCGTCTGTCTGCACTTATCCGTTGAGGTGGTACTATGTTCTAAAGAAGAAGGTACGGTTTGGGCTTTATCATGTTTATTGTGCTCTAAAAATTTAATGTTTTTAAAAAGGTATAAAATATTGGCTTTAATAAGAGTTGAGTAGATAAATGATCTATATATCATTAAAGAATATGACATGAAGGAGGACCGTTCTTAAATATGACGTCGTTGATTTGGCACATTTCTAAGTTTAATGCAGAAAAAGCCTCACAATGACTCATTTCTGTGCTTATTTTCCTTTAGAGAACAGCCTGCCACCGTCGCCCACTTTAGTTTTTGGATAATCATATATTATGTAAACTGCTTTGAAAATCAGATATCTTAAAGTCTTTGTGGGCGATGGTGGCAGAGTATATGTTTTCTCAAAGAAAATTCCACTGAAAATTGATGACTTCTACAACTTTTTAAGAAAATACAGGCAAATGCACAAGTATATTGCATCACAATTAGCATTTAGGAGGTCATATGAGAAACAATTTGTATATTTTTAGTGCATGGAATTTCTCTGAATCGGTAAGAAAAATGCTTGGGGAAAGTGATAAAATTAATAGATTATAAAACATTTCACTAGAAGTTATGAAGTACCGAGGTTGTTTTCTACTTAATATCGTAATCTGTATTAAAACAAAGCAATCACAAATTTTTCCAAAGCAATATTCAGTTAGAGAACAAACTCCTCCTTCTGATTTCCACATATCTCAAACTATCCTCATAAATCACCAGTGCTAGATTCTTTTATACACCCATAATTTATTTATTTATAAAATACATTAAGCTAAACTTAGAACCACCTGTGTAAAAAGACAAAATTTCAAAAGTATATTTTCATAGGCATTTTCAACCAGCTGAATCTCAATCAAGGCTAACTAAGCAAAGTATTTTGAAATATTTAACTGACATTTTACAAGCAGTTTAAACAAGTCATAAAGTTTATGACACTTTCTCTGTCATAATTAACACCTACGTTCGCTGTGACTTGACGCGTCATTTTCAACATTCTTGTTCAAATTGACATTTAAGGGTATTTTTAATGATTGACTTTTAAAGCCAGTTAAAGCTATGAAATGTCTGACTTGTCCATATAAAAGACAATCCACAAGAATTAAGTACATCTTGTACACATTTTATCCATGGATGTACAAACGACCAATCAATATAACACCTATAGAAATACGAATAAATAACATTAATATTTGTAAGCTTACTTCCACGGGCTGTTAAAATTTTTGCCCAGTACATAACCATTATAATTTTATGAATGCCTCTTTTGTAAATCAGAAGCAAATTCAGACATTAAGACCGTATCATCAGCATAAAAAAGTATACATATTTTCAACATAACAAACATGTCATCTTGCATTTGTTGACTAGGACATGTAAAACCATTTATTTATTTGATTTCTGGTCAAATAATCTTCAAAGTCATTAAATAGACAAATAGACAGGAAAAAAAACAGCTAGACACACTGAGGGACAAGGCAAAAACTACAAAATCCCAAAATAATATGATTCAGATATGAATTTAATATTACTGTGTAAGTATTCCCTTAAATTACTTTTCTCACCTAACAAGAATAATTAAAGGAAAAATTTTCATTCTTCTTTTATTGATGATTTTAGATTTTTTTTTAAAGAACTAGATACATTATGATCAGTGATCGACCAAGAAAACATGGAAAAAATTGTTAAGGGTTTCCTGTGTATAAAACAGGTAAAATTTTTCTGTCAACTCACCAACTTGTTTATATAATGTTCTATATTTACATTACCTAAGGCTGAATTGCTGTCTTTACATCAAAAGTATTTTTTTTAACAGAAAACTGTATCGTGATAATTTCAAAGAGTAAAGTCAATGAGAAAGGGCATATCATCAGCATGTCTGTTAAAATAGTGCAAATTGATAGGTCAATAATTGGTCATCACGTACTCAGTTACTTGCATAAACTAAAAATTTCCATATATACATGTATATACTAAATATATTATGATTGATTAAATTTTGTTGGATATTCAAGTTTATAAATAAAAACAATCATGATGTTCAAGTTTATAAATAAAAACAATCATGATGTTCAAGTTTATAAATAAAAAAAATCATGATGTTCAAGTTAATAGATAAAAACAATCATAATCATCATGAAAATGGTAAATGTAAATACATGTACATGTACCGTACATATCACAATACAAAATGCAGTTTTATATTACTATACTCCGATCCAGATCATATCATCGCAATAATAAAATTAATCCATTTAACAAAGACATAAATATTTACACATAACCCAACACATGAATTGGATTATTAATGATGATCCTATTTTGGTAAAACAGACATTTTTATGAATCATGACTTCTTTGCTAGTTTTTTCTTGTAACTCTCTTTTTTCTTTTCCAAATGACGACATCTCGCAAAGGCCAATTCCAGCTTTGTCTCTGAAGGCAAACGTTGAAAGATATTGGACTGTCTACATGGATCAAGAGGAAAAATTCTCAAAAGGTGTAAAGCCTTCTGGTAGAGTTCTTGAAATCCATAGGTTGTGGCTATGTACAAGTTTTCTAGTAAATATCTCATTCCTTTAGATACCTCTAAACTTTGCAGAAGTATATTTTGACAATCTTTCTTCAGGTAATCCACTTGATATTCATCTACGTAGGGTAAAATCTTTCTTAGGATATCCCCTAAAGAATGGAATAAAATATATGTATGAGGAAATATTAAACTGAACTTAGCTTCCAGGTTCCTCCTTATGAATTTCAGTCTATAATAGTATTATCTGAGAAAGAAGCCAGCTAGAAGCACATGCAACAACAAAAACATGAATTTCTGCAAGTGTTCATGAAATAAAATACTTAAAACCTTTTGAGTGATCTGTGTAAGGGATGGAGGATATTATCAGTTAAAAGGTTAAACTTTATCAATTTTTTTTATTGTGTGATACATAAAATGATAAAAAATTAATTGACCAGTATTTGTATGCCTTATAATTTAAAACATGTAAATACCCATAATAAGTGTTTTGTTCAAATCTAAATGAATTAAATTACCTGTGTTGTAACAAAAAAATAAAAATTAAATGGATTAACAGTAAAACAATCGTGTCTTGGCACCCATTTTTTTTTTTTGAATGAATGAATTAAAATGATAAGATATATTTTTCACACCATATTTGTTACAAAAATTATGGAAATTAATTCATTTAGATTTAAAGTAAAATTGCAATTAAAAATACATGTATCAATCATAATATATTTGAGGGGAAAATAATGATATACTGTATGTGTACTCAAAATAGCGGGCTGCATAATTTAGTGGATACGGCGCAGATGAGAATGCGCTAATTCATGAATACCGCTAAGACTTCATTTAAAAATAGATATATACGGCACGAAAATGTGAAGCGCTAATTCATGATTATGCCAACCACTCCATATCCATTGATAGCACTAAATTTTGAATAGCCAAATTATGTAAATGTACATTATTCCCATAATTTTTTTTAGCAATACCCATCACTAATCTACAAGAGAGGCCAATTCTAAAAAAAGAGGCCCATGGGCTACAATGCTCACCTGAGTCACATTTGCCTTGCAGTTCTTCAAAATAAGATTTAATCCCAATTTGGCAATTAGAACAGGACCTGGTGTGTTCATTTCCAAAAATTAAATCAGCTTTGTAGACTTATGATCTTGCATATATCATGTATATAAACAAGGGCTGTGCTTTTAACGAAACCAATCTACACTACAGTACTATAGGATGTTTCCAAATAAATAAGATTCATCAAATGGCTTTTCTATGTTAATTGTTATAGAGATTTAAGAATTTTTAAAGAATTTCCCTGTAAAATCTCTATTTATCATCCCCTTTGTTCTGTTACAAGAAGCATTACCTAGTGGGTATGTCACTGTCACCATGTGACTGTGCCTTTTAGTATTTCTTGTGGTGTATAAATCCGTACCCCCCCCCCCTTCCCCTCCTCAACCCAAGACACATTTTGCTATTTTTTATTGCACTTACGGGCCACCATATCTAATACCTGTTAGAGGAGGTCGTTCCCCTGGATAAATTTGTGTCAAAAACAAGACAAAGTTGTCATATTTCTTCCCAGGAAGTAGGAGCTCCTTTTGGTCCTTTTCTCTAAAGTCTGATGTAAACATTGTTTTAAAAACAGGAGAAACGTGCATGAGGATAGCTTTCGTCACAAAAATTTTCCTCCCCTCCACGAGTAAAACAAGATCCGTAACCCCAGGCTCTTCGTCGAATCTACTCATGCTGCCTAAGGATGAAGGACTGTCAACTTTTGTTAATTCAAAGCAGTCCTTATCTAGGACTTCAGGTGCTCCCCTTCTTCAGTCCTTGGCTCCAGTGAGATGCATCAAAACCGTTTAATCAATTTGGGTGTAGTATCCTAAGAATAAACCTGAAATACCACCAAAGTACTGAGATAATCATAGAAATTGTGATATTGATTATTAAAGTTTAACAGTATCAGAGCGTTTGACAGTTCAAGTCTCATCTTACCCCCTGCGATTTTACAGCCGATTTTTTTAAATGGCGGCACATCAATGAAAGATCAATCCGGATTCTCCGATTTCGAATCAGTTTTTAGTGTTGAGGTCTTTCAAACGTTTCAGAAGGCAACTATTTACACTGAAGAAAAGAAACATTTATTCAACATCGATTGTTTGCCAACATGACGGACCGAGATGGAACAGTCGCGGAAACATCGTCTACTCCAGCAACTAACCCCCTGTCAAGGAAGCTCAATAAGATTCTGGAAACTAGACTCGACAATGATAAGGTAAATTACCAGCTAAAAAAATATTGCAAAGCAATTTCTCATAGTTTGAGCCAAAATTTTGGTGGGAGTGAATCCACTACAGAGATCCTAGTATGGAGATTTAGATCTTTTTTATTTTTATTAAAAAAAGGTGAAAGGTATATTTGAACAAAGCATCTATTACATTTATTAAAGGCTAATGTGCCTTTGCTTTGTATCTTCTTAGACATGATTTATTTTGTGTGCAAAAAATCCATAATACTGTAGATGATGTACATGTATCTATTTATGATAATAGATACATGTACATCATCTACCATGTCTACAGTTAACTGTTTTCAAATATTTCAGGAAATGCTTGAATCTCTCAAGGCATTGTCAACCTTTTTCACTGAGAACAGTCTTCGAACAAGAAGAAACCTCAGAAGTGACATAGAACGCAGGAGTCTGTCTATAAACGAGGAATTTTTACAGACTTTTCAAGGAGTTAAAGAGGTGGGTTTATAAATAATGTTGATTTTTGCAGTTGAATAAACACAGAGTAACTGTCTCAGCTATGATTTTAAAATTGACTACATTTTGTGCTTTTGGAGTTCACCAACTTCATCATTTTATATATAGTTTTAACATGTTTAAGATGAAGAATATATAGTTACTTATGATTTCTCTGAGTTTAAAAATGACATCATGATAATGGGATAGTTTATTCATATATAATGAAATATTTTTGAAGAGGTGTTGAGACCATTGTTTTCAAGTAATTAGTTTATGGTCACACATAAAGACATTTAATTGTATTGTTTCTCCATATTCAATAAATATCAGATGGAAATATACTAGTCAAAATTTCTAAGTCCCCAGGCAAGTGTTTGCTTTACACCGCTCTTATATTGAATTATTTTAACAGTATAATTTAATAAGTATACAGGATAATAAAGTAGCAAAACAATTTTTCTCACTTAATTTATTTTATTGAAGTGAACGCGCTTTAACACAATACGCAGAAACGTTAAGGCACCCTAGAATTAAAAATTCACAATGTTAAATACTGCATTATTCTCCATTTAAACGAATTTGCAGCAAGACAACTGTTCCTCAAAGAGTTCACACTATTTAAGAAAACTTCTTTTATTGAATGTTTTTCCATATGGAGACTAGGTCGTCCTCTAGTTCCGCTAGATTCTGCTGCTGGAAATTTGTCTCACACTCCGGTCTATCTTCTTCCATACATGTTAATTAGGGTTGAGATTAGGATGAAAAGGAGGCTTATCAAAATTGTCTGTGCCTTGTCAACAATAGTTACATAACGTCTTCTTACATGTATTCCCCACTCCTCAAGTTTGACATTGAGGGGAGAGCACTTCCGGTTCCGGTTCAATTGAGTTTTCCGGATAAACTCTAGGATGAATTTTTGGTGTTTGTTGAAAATCTAGCGATTTATAATGCTTAAAAGGAATTCAGACACGCTTTGTAGGTTTTTAGGGCAGTAATTATCAAGGTTTTAAGTAAAATAAAGTCATACAGTGAAAGGAAACATAACTTTTGTTAACTACGACCTGAGCTTGGGCCATTTCAACTTCACTTGCACATTGTTGTGTGGACATACGCCGCATTTTATTCAAGCTTTTTTCTGTTTTTCGTTATCAATTAAAGATGGAGAAAACATGGAAGTAAAAAATATGAAGAATACACCCGAAAAACATATGGAACTCGAACTTCATACTTTTTAACAAAAATGGTCACGGTCGAGTAATTACACATTCGATTACAATTTTTTTTTTATCTTGACAGGTAAGTATTGCAAATTAAAGGCAAATTTATAAGCAACTAGTAAATTGAAGTTAAGGTTTTTAACTTTTTGAAAAAATAAAAGTGGGGACTTAGAAATTTTGACAAGTATATGCCTCTTAACATTGTGAACTGTAAGCCTTTGGAAAAAATGTGTATACAGCACTGTGTTATGTCACTTTGATTTTTACATAATTTTTTTCAGAAACTTTAATAGTTTTGTCTTTTCTTTTCTTTTTAACACATTTTAATTATCAGCAACTAGACAGTGTGTATGCCGATGTAAAAGCCATGAATGATTGTTGTGAAGACATGACATCACGATTGAAGGTAAAGAAACATTATGCATACATTTGTCTTTCTCAAAAAATCTTGTTTTTGTTGAGAGTCATAATAGCATCTACATTCTTAAACTATTAATACATGTCACAGTAAAACTTGTCTAATTTAGGAGTTGTGCATACCAAAAAAATTCCTATCATGGTTAAAAGTCTAAGTTATAGTCTCTTACAGTAAATCAATTAAGTTGTTTGAAATATTGTGAATTAATTCAGAAATGTCTAATATGTGGCAATTTTTTTTTTTTTTTTAATTTATATTGCCCAACATCACAATTTGTATGAAATTATAAACAATTTATGAGCTTTTTTACATTTTGACTGCTTTCATTCACACACTCTTACTGACTTACATACAGTCTCATTCTTTAGATCATGAAAATAATAACAAAATGGTTTGGGTAAAATCAATAATTCATATATCTTATTACAACTTTCCTTAGAACATATGTCATTGGTATTTCACCTAGAATAACATTTTCAACATTAAAACCAACTCTTTTTTTCATTGTTTTGTAAATATGTAAACTGAGGCTGGTCCATAGAGATAAAACTTTTTCACAACCAATGAAAACATGTTGAATAGTTTCTACTTCTTGTTTACAAAAAGTACAAATATCTGAATTCTTTATCTTAATTTTTTTTAAATAAGAGTTAACAGGTAGAATCCTATGTAAAATTCTAAATTGTAACCATTGAATTGTTGAGTCCTTTGTTGTTTTAAAACATACTTTAAAAACATCTTTTACACAAATTTCATTGATTCCATATGGAGATAATTCTACATTCCACTTGGATAAAGCTTTTAAAACAGTTTCCTTTGTATTAAGACAATTGTAAATATATTTTGTACATTTTTCATACAACAATATGTCTTGAAAATAAACAGGTAAAAAAGGTCCATACATATTTTTCACTGAGAATCTATCTATTGACATATCCTTTATGTACTTTGAGATTGAACAAACAACACTGTTATACTGCATTATACATACTGTAGAAATGTTAAATTTTTGTTGAAAAGTCTTTTGAGTAAGAAAAATACCCCTTTCATCTAAAAAATCACGGATAGTTTTAACACCATTCTTATACCAATCTTGAATAAAAATGCTTTTGTTATTAACTTTGATTTTTGAGTTATACCATACTGGTATATTTAAGAAATTGTCTTGAGAAACTGAATCATTCAGAGTTTTTATAACTTCAAGCCATGAAATAAAAACATCTTGCCAGAATTTATTGTTTTTTGTAATTAAGATTTTACGAACAAAATCGTCCCCAAAATCAAGTAGCTTGTTTAAAATGTCATTACCATTTACAGCCATGAATAAATCTATCCATGGTTTGTTACAACAATAGTTTGACAATCTTTTAATCCAAGAACATTTCAAGGCCATTATAAATTTGCTTATATTAATCATTTTAAGTCCCCCTAATAAATAATCCTGCGTTATAGTAGCTCTATTAATTTTGTCACACTTTGATTTCCAAATGAACTCAAAAATGTCTCGACAGAGAGAAGAAATTACTTCTGGTTTTGGTGTTGGCAATGATATAAACAGGTGATTTAATTTTGGTATAAGTATAGTTTTAACAACTGTAACACGACCAATTGGAGTTAGTATTCTCCGTTTCCAATGTTGTATTAATGCTTTAAATTTGGGTATTATACTATCATAGTTAATTTCATTTATTTTATCGAGTTCAACAGAAAAATTTATTCCTAGTAGATCAAAGGTTGTGCATCCCCAATCTAGTTTCCATCTAGAATGATGAAACACCTCATTAGAAAATTTTTTAGAGCCTATCCATACAATTTTTGTCTTAGAACTGTTTATTTTTAAACCAGATAATCTAGAGTAAAAGTCAATGGTTTCAAGAGCAGCAAATAGGGATCTTGGTGAGCCATCAAGAGCTAGCGACGTGTCATCAGCATATTGAGAAATCTTATGTTCTTTGTCATTGACAACAATGCCTTTTATATCAGTATTTTGTTTAATTAGAATAGCTAAAATTTCAGCACAAAGAAGAAATAAATATGGAGCAACAGGATCTCCTTGTCTACAACCCCTTTGAATATCAAATTGTTCTGATAGAAATCCGCATTGCAAAACTGATGCTTTAAAATTTGTATTAAGGATTTTTATCCAATTAATTATATTATTACCAAAACCAAAATATTTCAATACTTTATAAATAAAAGACCATGAAATTGAATCAAAAGCCTTTTCAAAATCGATTAAAACCAACAATCCTGGTATATTTTTAGCTTCCGTGTATGCCATTAAATCATAAATAAATCTGGTGTTTTCACCAATATATCTTCCTTTTAGGAATCCAGTTTGTGTGTCGGAAATCAAGAGATCTAGAGTAGATTTTATTCTGTAACTTAGGCATCCTGATATTAGTTTATAAAGTACATTTAGTAGAGTTATTGGTCTCCAATTTTTCAAAAACTGTCTTGGTTTATCCCCTTTGGGTATACATGAAATTATCCCTAGTCTTTGTGATATAGGAAGTTCTTTTTTTGACAAAATACAATTAATCGCTCGCATAATGTAAATTTTAAGATCACTCCAGAAAAATTTAAAAAATTCAGTTGTGAAACCATCACTTCCAGGAGATTTATCATTCTTCATATTTTTTAAAACTTGTAAAACTTCATTTTCTTCAATATCCTTTTCTAAATCAATAGAGGTGATTTTATCTAATTTTGGAATTTTAGTTGAGTTTATGATTTCTTCTAAATCAATGTCAATCAGTTCATAATCTGTATTAGAATATAAATCTTGATAAAACTTTTTGACTTGGTTTAAAATTTCTGATTGATCATATATAATATTGTTTTCATTCAATTCAACCCTTTTAATAATTTTATTTAAGAAATTTCGTGATTCAAGATTGCAAAAGTATTTTGTAGGCTTTTCTCCTTCCTCGACCCATCTTGCTTTAGATCTTATAATGTGTCCTTGTAGTTTTTCCTTTCTTATATTTTCGAGATCTAATTTTTTCTGTTCTAATAATTCCATGTTGATATCATTATTATTTTCTAGACTTTCTATTTCTTCAATCAAGCCTTTTTCTAATTTTTCTCTTTCTCTTTTTTTGTAAGAAGAATATGAAATTGTAACCCCCCTAATTTCCATTAAAAGAACCTCAAGAAACAAGCTATCATCAATATTTTCAGTGTACTGATGAACATGATTATCCACATCCTGCAGATATTTTCTGCGGACTTCTTTAATAGTTTCTTTAACCTTTGCAATAAAATTTTTATCTATTAATAAACTGTTGTTAAATTTCCAAAGTCCTTTCCCTCTTTCAAAAGAATTGAATTTCAGTTCTAAAACAACAACAGAATGGTCTGACCTATATCCAGGTTTGATAGAAAAATTCTCAACCAAATTAGATAAATTTTCAGAAATTAAAATATAATCAAGGCGACCCTGCTTAACGGGGTTTTTTCTTCTCCAAGTGTATATCTTTTTGTCAGGATTTAAAATTCTGTAATAATCTATTATCTGTAAATGATCCATGATTTCTAAAAGTTCTCGAGCATGCGGATTATTTATGTTCCTATAATTTTGTGTATCAATTGATGGATTTAATATGTGGCAATTATTCTCTGGATAACGTATAGGAAGTTTGGGATATATATAATTGATATTTACTACACTGTACTATAATTATTCATAACTACTTGTGTTACAATTGTTCATTTACAGGTATCATGCATTTGACTTTTAAATTAAAACTTAAAAAATTAAATAAAATAATAATAAATTCGCTCTCTAATGTTTTTTGTCTTGTTTTTGCTGCTTTCCTATTGCTGCAGGGGGAAATTACACTAGGCACTTGATATGCTAGTCTAGAATATACTGTCATGCCATTGCTCATCATGTTCATGTATATAATAAACAAATATACTTAAATGAATAAATTTACATTCTTAGGCAGCAAAAGAACAGACCCAGGATTTGATATCTCAGACAACAAAACTCCATGGTGAAAGGTTGGCTCATTTGTGATTTACGTTTTTGACCACTGCATCTTTTTATTTCTATTTGCATGAACGGGTGATTATAAAAGCTCATTTTATTTGATTTTATGGTTTTTAAATTAATTTTAAACACGATTAGAGACTGATTTCTTTAGAAATAATTTAATGAATAGAATAATTAATTTACAAACTTATTGAGGCAGAAACAGCTTCATGGAGTGAAAATGCGATGAAAAAATACATGTATATTCATCATGCTGCATTTAACAAAAAACAAATGACTGTAATTAGAAATATTTTTATTTGTTTGTTTTTTTGTATGATCATACTTTTTTTTAGCCAAAAGGTACAAATGAAATCACAAGTGGCTGATGTTTTTCTGGATAAATTTCAACTGAAACCAAATGAAGTGAAGGCACTTAGAGGAAGTCGAGATGGATCACTAAGTCAGGTAAAAGGTCAAGCCAGTAAGGTCAAATGTCAGCCAATAAATTGATTGTTTACATGACAATCAGGATGAACCAATCCCTTTTTTAATGAATTTAGCATTAATTTGTTTTTAATATGTACAAATGAATCAAAAGATCTTTTAATCAAATGGTGTTTCTAGGGTTTCTAAGAGTAGAAATTACTGCTTCTGTCACAAGGATACTTCTACAGCAACAGCAAATCAAAAATTAATATATAACATGTATTCACTGATTTTGTCATTGTTTCAAGTCCAAGTTCTTAAGTGCTACATTTTTCTACTTCTGTTTAAAGTAAAAACTGGTAGAGCACTAAATTCTTCCTATCAAAGAATTCTTCTTCTGTGTTTTGTCATACAGAAATCAATGTTATGGCTTTGAGAAAATAATGTTTTTGCATCAAATTGGCATAAATAACAACACAGTGTCACATAAATATCTGTATGTACAGTGCATGTACTTTGCATTGATAAAAATCATTATGATAGATGTTTTTCTTTTCAGGAGTTTTTTACCAGTTTAAACAAAGTCAAGCAGATTCATAATGACTGCAAGATCTTACTGAGGACCAATCAACAAACTGCAGGGTGTGTACAGAGATTTATTGTAATACATGTATCCTGTATATTATAAGTAAACATATAGATATTGTAAGAGTTGAACCTCCTTATGTTGAACTGGAAAGTTCTCTACAAATGAGGATTCAAGATATTGAGATTTAATTACATAGAAAAAGATAAAACGGGAGGTCCTACTCACTTTGATACAGCCGTGAATAGATTGTTTGAGATACCAAAGTTAAATGGTATATTTCTTATAAATGTAGTACAACAATTGCGACTGGCATTTTGGGCTCTGGAAGGTGAAATGGCGAGGAACAACTGCAGAGAATCTTGAGGAAGTGGCCAAATCCGTTGCTCATTCATCTAGGAATAACCATAATATTCCCCAGCTTGTAGAGGATCCCCAGTATCCAGTCATTTTCTATGACTGGAGCACGTTTCTCAAGCAGTACTTCAAGCCAATACCTCAACTCAAGCAGTATCATCATTTTCGGTATGCATTATATTGCCTGTGTTTTTTAGCAATTAATTTATTGGAGGTTGAGTTATCACAGAACAACAAATGCACAGAGAGGCATAGATAAGATCTTCAAGTATACTGTAGACATACTTTTTTCCACGCTGTCATAATTCTGCGGAATCTTGATTTTTGTTTAATCTGCAGTTAGAAAATCATGTGGATTTCTTAACTGTCCCTATATATACCTTACATGTTTATTAAGTATGCTTGGACAAATTTCCGTGAAAAATTTGTGACCGGGTACATACCGTAAATTAATACCATACGAAAAAAGTACTACTATGGTATTATATTTTTTTTCATTTTATTTAATTTGGTCTGAATTTCATGACTTTAGTAAAACCAGCGATTTTCAGACCAAAACATCAAAATTAATTTAGTATTTTTCTTTATACATGATCATCTTATTAAATATATATATATTTGGTGTTTGTTTGTCATATATTCTTTTATTTTCTTATGCTTGTATAATTTATCCCTCAATTAAAAATCTTTATGTTGTCAAATTAAAGAAAATACATGAACATGTAAAAAAAAAAAAAAAAAAAAATCCCCAAAAGCAAACACCAAATACGTCAGATTTAAGCCCATGTTGACAAATGCGAATTTTAAGTATAAGGTTATGAAGAATTCTGTTAGCATTGAATTTTGAAAATTTTTGTATACATGTATGCTGCTAAAAACAGAACTGAAAAGAAATTCTTAACTAATTCTAACTGCCATGACTGTGCTCCTTCAATATCTTTTGAATTAAGGTGTAGATAAATATATTAAAAAAATAATATATGTTGGAAGATCTAACATCTTTGACTTTTGCAGCATGAAACATGAACATCCTGGAGTAGTCCATCTACGAAAGTATGCTGGAGATGAAGAAATTACTGTCAACATCCTGAAACACAAAGATTTCAGGTTTCCAAACATGGATGCCTCTCTTCCAACTGTTATTAAAGCATGTGGCCTTGACGCACAGCGACAGTGGTATTTATACGACGAGGTGGCCCCATACTGTGCCAGTCATGAGGCATGTCCCCGCCCAAGTGTACCAAAACCATCAGCCATAAAAGTTGAACAGAAAGTGAAATTAGGAAAGAGAAAATGTGCAAATTAACATTGTAACAAATCAATGTAATTTACATGCTGTCATGGATGTTAAGAGTTTGATTTTATCTAGTTCTTAAAACTGTTATATTCTGTTGTATTAATTTGATCAAACAATATGTGTTTCAGAATGAAATGACATCTATTTCAAATTGTGTTACTTCATTGCTTTTATGTAACTTTAATGTCGCAGAAATCACCAATATCAGATAAAGCTAGATGTGTTCATGAAACACTATGTACCCAGTGGTCCCTAATTTTGAAAAAACTATTTTTAGTATATAGGTCACAGTCAAGGTCACAAGGTCATTAACCTTGGTGTCATTTGAAAAAACTTAATTTAGTGGAGTACGCATAGAAAGTATGAAGTTTCTATCTCGTATTGTTAAAGATGTATTGCAAAGGTTCAAAAAGACTATTTTTAGCAAATACAAGTAGGTCACAGTCAAGGTCACAAGGTCATTGACCTTGGTGTCATTTGAAAGAGCTTGGTTACTGGAATATGCATACCAAATATGAGGTTTCTATCTCTCATGGTTCAAAAGTTATGGCAAAGGTTAATATTTAAAGATAGACAGGACAAAATCAGTATGCGCCCCTGATTTACCGATCCGGGCGCATAACAACCAATTAGTAAAGTCCAATTTTCTTGACAATGAATAGGGATATCAAAGAAAAAACAACAGATAGTTGTTACTGGGGGTCATCTCTACTAGATAGTATAAAAATCTCATTTTCTCTCAGGTACCTCATTTGGGCCAAAATTCTCATGGCTTGTCACATATGTTTCCTGTATATTATAAGTAAACATATAAATATATTGTAAGAGTTGAACCTCCTTATATTGAACTGGAAGTGACAGAGATAATGAAAAGTTCTCTACAAATGAGGATTCAAGATACTGAGATTTAATTACATAGAAAAAGATAAAACGGGAGGTCCTACTCACTTTGATACATCCGTGAATATATTGTTTGAGATACCAAAGTTAAATGGTGTATTTCTTATAAATGTATTACAACAATTCTGCACCATTCAATACAGTCAGTTTTATCATAATTTATACCTAAATATCAGTGCACCGTACATATACAATTTACATGTGTTTGAAATCAACCTTAGCTTGTTTTGATTGGCCTCTTAGGGAGATAGCAGTTTTTACAGTTTCCTGTAATTAGATTTCTGTCTTTTACATTTAAACATACCTATATTTATATTTGGTAGGCTGGAGATAATGGAAGCCATGGCTCTTCATCAAGAATCAGCTTATGAGAGGTTATACAGATGGACCCAGAGTGAGTCACCCTTATTTAACAAATATTTTTTAAATGGCTCTGATGACGACCGTTTCTGGTCGAGCCCGGTCAACTAAATAAATTGACTGCTGCATTCTCACAAAGTGTTGGAGATCCGTTTTATATGTTTTAGTTTTTTAAATGTTTTTAAGTGTTAATTATTGGCGTGTAAATTATACAGACTTGTCACGTAAGCATATTTCATGAAGCTCTGTCATTATAACTTTCTGTGTTTTTGGTCAATATCACTGGTCACGGATGCTTATAGCTACATAACACCTACACTGAAGTCCATTATCGTATATTTCTATTTTTAGATGAGTGTAGGACCTTAACTGGGGACTCCCCTGATGTTTCTCCCATGCTTTGTCAGAGTATGGAGGCCCTACAAGATAGACCAGTCTTATTTAGGTCAGTAAAGAAAATCATTATAACCATGCTTTCATATGGATTGTATTGAGAATAGAAATTTATCTCAGTGCAGGACAAAGGACATATTGTTCATTATATAACATTGAAAGTGACTGAAAAAAACATCACATTCATGAAAATAAATGTAAAATTGTTCCATGCAAGATCTAATACGATATTTATCTTGAACAGAAGTGGTAGTCTTAAGTTTTTGAAACAAGCATTTTAATATGAAACAGCCAGTTTTATGTATATTTGCTTGTTGTAGGTATTCATTAGATGAATATGGAACAGCAAGACGTACAGCTGTAGTACGTGGACTCATTGATGCCCTTACAAGGGGAGGTAAGTAAGGTGAAAAAAAACAGTCCCTTGCTCTCTCGTTCTCTGTCATCTACCATATGAACACATTTGATGCATTTAAAAAAATCTGAATTTATATGGAGACACAGGAGACATTTACAGTTGATATTTCACAGTGTGTTTGAATTCACAACCATTTTTATGCTTTTTAATCTCGATATCTGGATTCCTCAGATATTTTGATTTTTTTCCCCATTAAGTTCAAGGTATTAAATGAGATCCAACTCTTTGTTCACTGTGGTAATTGTTTTCGATTTATGAGGAATCATAACAAATGCATTACAATTGGGAAAGAACATTTTGTTAAAGTTGTGAATGGATGGCTTTAACACCTAACCGATATCTTTGTAAAAGAAATTACTGGTACAGTTTTTGATTCTCTCTTTTTGATAATTTAATTGACTTTCTTAGGGCCTGGGGGAACACCAAGACCCATTGAGTTACATTCCCATGATCCTTTGCGGTATGTTGGAGACATGTTGGCATGGTTACACCAGGCAGCGGCCTCAGAAAAGGAGTATGTTCACACACTTCTGAAAAAATGTGAAGGTAAAATGATAATCTTAATAAATACTTTAATTCATATTTAGAACATGAATGTGCATGTACTATGTACCATATTAAGTAGTGGATATAATCATGTACTTATTTAGTTTTTATACACATGTAGGTAAATGACATTTAGATAAACATTTATGAATTAGAATTACTTATATTTGAGAAATTCTTTCACTCATTGATCTTGAAATTACACAGTCAAGTGTACTTACAGTAGAATTTAGTAAAATTTTGATCATAAATGTCTTTGATTTAACCATTATGAATTTAAAAAAAAATCAATTCTGATTAACCTCCCTCCAAAAAAAGTCTGCTTCAAGAATATAAATTAAATTGGTTTTATTTATTATTTACAGTTACCACAGAAATGATTCAAGACATTCTTGGACACATCTCAGAGGGTGTCTGTAGACCATTTAAGGTGATTCTTAGGATTTTTTTTTTTATTATTGGAAGAAATAAGTTTTCATTAACAAATTTCATTATACATCAGGAGAAGGAGGCACAAAGACTTTTTCTCCTTCCGTATTTTATTTTTTATATGCAACTTTTGAATATAAAAGCAGAAAAAGAAATTTTCACTCTCAATTTATTTTTGCTCTTTTACCCTTTTTTGCAAGACTTACAAGACAATTTCCTAAAAATTGTGACAATTGCACATGAGCAAATTTTAAATTGGACAAAATTGTTTGCAAAGGTGAAAAAGGCAAAGATAAACGGGTTGAAAATAACCCTATTTAGATAAGAAAATGCTTTATGATATTTTTAGGTGAGGGTGGAACAAGTTTTGGTGTCTGAGCAGGATGCCGTCACACTGTATAAGCTCAATAATCTTCTCAAGTTCTACCATAACACTATAGGGTAAGAAGGAGGTTTTATCCAGTATAGGGGTATACATATTCTTATAGTATGAAAGAGCTGTCATAAAATTTTAATCTTTGAAAATATGATACACAAATGGGAAAAAAAATGAAGAGAAACAGAACTAAGAGATATTACCTGTATAGATTCAATTTATAATTATTTAGCAACAGAATACATACATGTACATATATTTTATTGTTACATGTAGAATATGCCAGCCCTGTAAGTTTTGTCAGCTTCAATTCAAGAGATGAGAATGAAATCCTAGTAGTGTCGAAAGAGAAATTTTAGAGTTGAATCTGTTTCCAAGTTCAAAAGCCTCCTCTAAGAAATGTCCTATTTTCAATTCAGTGTAACAGTTAAACATTAGTGTTACATTATGATAAATATAATAAGATTTATATTAAAGACCCCATACACGTAGTTATGTAGTAATGTAATCAATAAAATTAATTTTAAAAATTAATTATAAAGGGAATGAATAGCTTTTTTATCTCATTAATTAAACTAGATAAGTCTTCATACTTTGAAATTAGTATGCATTCTTATAGTGTAATGTATGTCACGGTGCAGAAATGAATCATGGAAAGTGAAATTTCTTCTTTTAATTTTATACAGTCATTTAGTTACTGTTCTCCAATAAGAAAGTTCCATGCTTTGAATTAATAACCCACAAGTTATGTAAATTTATATTTTTTTTAGTTGGCATGTGTTTGCCAATGGGTATCTCTTTAGCTTGTTGTATTCCTCTACACATTTCTGTGTACATACATATACTTTTGACAGCTTTGTTAAATTTGATATTAATTTTAAATCACATTTCAAATTTAGTTTCAATATATGAAAAGGTATTTCAAAATTTTTTAATTTTAATTATAATTATCTTATAGAGGCAAAAGGTAAGTTATCAAGTTGGGAACTTGCATTTTATCTATCAGGTTTTTATTTTATCCAAAAGCTTCCTTCACTATTTGATTTTTTTTTTATCTATTTGTACCTAGTATCAATATGAATTTTATTTGGGGTTTTCAATTTTATGAAACTTAGCTGTACATGTTATATGAAATTTTTTTATCTGTTTAATATCTTCTTCTTAAATGTTTAGAGGCAATGATACAGTTTACAAACAAATGAAAATGATGAATAATATTTAAGGTTTTAAATCATATAGAGGAAATTCATAATATAATTGTTTGAAATTATTCTATAAATAATAATTAAAATGTATTCATCTTTTAAACATATTTTAATAGTCATGTACAGAAGCTTAATAATATCATTTCTTAAAAATGGAATTGCTTGAACTAATAAGCTTATAATTATAAAATAATCAAAATATATCTAGTGTTTTTCAAATAATGCCTTTCATTGAAAACTTGTAAACATTTTACTTTTATTTATTTTAAAATTTGATTTGATTTGAATTTGAAATAGCACTGCTCAAAAGCTATGATTGTTTTTGTAAAGAAAATCTCTTGTTATAGTTATATCCACCACTAGACCACCACATGAATAAATAAATTAAGATATTTATGCCCCCCTTCGAAGAAGGGAGGGCATATTGCTTTGCTGCTGTCTGTGGGTCCACTTAGTTTCCGTTCATTTTCTTTGCAACCATTGCACATACTAAAATGAAATTTGGTATACAAATATATCACATGAATATCTAGGTCAAGTTCTGTTTTGGGTACGATCGCACCATTTTTGACAGAATTATGCCAATTGGACTTAGAAAAATTTCAATTATTTGCAGTTTCCGTTCATTTTCTTTGCAGAGGTTGCACATACTGAAATGAAATTTGGTATACGGATTTATCAGATGACTGTCTTGGTCAAGTTCTGTTTTGGGTACAATTGCACCATTTTTGACAGAGTTATGCTCTTTTGGACTTGGAAAAATTCCAATTTTGGGGGAGGGGGCATAAGTGTTTTACAAACATCTCTTGTTTTAAAAAGTTTTGAAATAAATATTTTTGAGCAGTTGTCAATTGAAACTAAATTTTCTATTACATTGTAACCATATACTTACATGAGTGAAATTTATAATTTCAATGATTAATACAGACAGATACTGTGTAAAGACGCTGCCTTGCTGACCACCATCACAGAAATCCAGGACCTCAGCCATAGGATGTTCTTCAACAGTCTCAGCTGTCATGCTAACAAACTGTTGGATAAAGTATGATTTATCATCTCATTTGTAAAATCTTATATGGGTGCTTTGAAGAATAGGACCTTGCAAGTGTTAAATTGAAGATAATTCTTAGTTTGAACTTAATTTACTATAAATACCCAACATGCTACGAAATACGTTCTCTCCTTTACGTGATAAAAGTGTACGGTCAAATGATAAACGATGCAGTATTAAACAAAAGGATATGTTGTGCATGTACATGTAGTATCAAATCACCTGAAACCTATTGATCCTTATGAAAAAAAAACACTTCTGAAAAGTTCTTGATGGTATATAAAATATTTTTTGTAGGTGGAGCTGCCTCCTGCTGACCTTTCGACCCCAGCAGCTTTGAGTCAGACCATGCAGCTGTTGAAGGATGTCCTAGCCTGCCATGATGCTTCCGTTGTCGCCATTGATGATAAAAAACAGGATTTCAAACAGGTAGGTTAGAATTAAAAGTTTTAAACATGAACTCCAAGAATCTATGATTAAACATGTGTAGTGATTTGGGCCGTGGATATCGGCCTAGATAGCTCAGTTGGTAGAGCACCTGACTGGAGATGCAGGGGTCTCGAGTTGGATTTCCCGGTCTAGCCATACATTTTCTCCCTTCCTACACCTGGAAGGAATAAGAATTTTTTGTTTAATTCAATATCAACGTTCCAGTATTTTTTGTCAACACTGTTCATCATATTCAAGTTCCTTTAGCTTTAAAAAAAAATATTGACTGAGGGTAAATGTTCTATTAATTTAAAAAAGTTTTGCTGGGAATGTAGAAAAATAGAGAATAAAAGGGAAATTCTTAAAAATCTTATATAAATGTACCATGATGTTTACTTTTTGTAGATATTATCCTGTATTGTGGACCCCCTAGTTCAGATGTGTTCTGTTTCAGCCAGTAGACTAAACACTATTGACATGGCCTGCTACATGGTGAACTGTATATATGTAATGCAGACCACCTTGTCATTGTATGAATTTACAGACACCAGACTGGAAATGCTGCAGGCTCAAGTAAAATTATACACATATTTTGGTTAAGTTTTAACTTACTTGAGCATTTCCTTTGATATAAATGGATACATGTATTAGAAAATTTTAAATTAAGAAATTTTCCACTCTCCTATTTATAAAATGGAAAAAGGATAAAGAAAAGAACCTATAATTTAAAGCATGATTTTTTTTTATCCTTAACATAATTTACCTTTCTAACAAAACCAGATATTCAATGGCTTTACATCTGTTGGCAAGAATATTTGAGAGGGGCCTGTTAATGAAAAAAAATGAAAAAAATATTTGTTGAATATAGTGGAAGTTATTTTATGTGCGTGATTTTAAGGTTGATGCCCAGTTAGACACCCTGGTTAACGAGCAGGCCGCCATTGTCCTGAATCGTGTGGGACTGGCTGAAGCCTACAGGACTGTACAGGCATACCAACCCAAGCAGGTGACTAGTGATGTTTCTGACAATATACATCCTTGTAAACATGTTTGTGTCATTTGTCAACATTTAAAAATTTATTTATAAAATATATTTATATATGATGACAGAAATGCATGTTGTAAACTTAAATGTGAATACAAAGTGTAACTTAAGAATTTATTTGTGCTTACATTTGCAGCTTTTCATTCATAAATTCATCTAACACTACGAAAATCGCTGTTATACAAATCTATAGGTAAAAATCTTCACTTTGGAAAAAAAAGAATTTTTTGTTAGCATTAGCAGTTATGTGGTTCTTTTATAATATTTCAGGGTCCTCTTTCTTTACTCCAAGGCATGGATTCTGGAACAATAAAAGCAGCAATGGTATGAACTCATTCATTTGAATAAACATGTTGACATTGAGTATAATATTTCTAATTGTATTTAAAATGCATTTATATCTGAATTGTATGTGATGGCAATTGAAAATTTTAGTATAAAGCTTTAAATTATAAAAACCATACCAGAAGGGAACTGAATGCAATTTGATATATTTACATTTCCAATTAATTTCCCCAATGTTTCTTTACAAAAAAAAATGCTGTTCAATTTCTTACGAACTACATTAGGTATATACCACGGATAAGCATGAATATCTCCATTGTTGCGTCATAATACCGCTCTTGACATCAAAAAATATAGTGCACACTGTTTTGTTTTGAAAATGAATAGATTTGATCCCTGTCAACAGATTCGTATTGGTTGTAGACTCTTTATATCTTCACCCTTTTCATTCAATATAGATGCAGTTTGACAGCTTTTTGGCCAACCCTGATGCCTTAACCCTGCCACAGTGCAGTCTTATTCTAAGTGCACGGATACGGTAAGATGTATTACAGTGTATTCTAGTGAGCAATTTTAGTGGAAAGCAGAATCTGCTAAGTCAAGTACATTGCTAATTAAAAGTAACAACTTGTCTATAATTCATAGGATTTCCTTCCTAGATTTGTAAATTCTATAGGTAATCACTTTTCTTTTGCCTTACAGGGAATCAATAAAGAAAAGATCTATGGAATTGATTAATGAATCATATCGAATTTTGTTTGACCACATCAAAAACCCAGCCAATGAATATAAAGAACCGCAGGGCATCGTTCCCAGGACTCCAGACCAAGTTATGAAGCTTCTTCATTATTAACTTAACAAACTAAACAAAAAAATAAGACTTGTGTTTATTTATTTTAATATTGTTGCATTATTTTCATGTTGAACATGATTTCATTATTGACAATAAAATATAAAAAATGAAACATTTCTCTTTCATTGATTTGAAATCAACTTTTATATTTTTATTTGTATCTAAAGTGAGCATAAAATATGTCCCCAAATTCTTAGAATAAGCTGTAAAAGGTAGTTTTATGACTAGATTTATTGATTGTTAATTAAAGTTAACCCTACTCATATATTCTAGTATCTAGCAATATACCCTTATCACCTGGGGTTTGTGTCTATCAGTTTATTCAAAATGCAAAACATGCGCTAAATATGAACGATATTAAAATTAGACAAGCTATTGACAAACATATTGATGAAACAAGGATTTCATAATTGTTGTTTCGCAAGTTTTATTGTCGATACATAATGTTCTAAGAAAATGCCAACTGACTCTTCAAAATTAATAATTAGGGCATTATTAATACACAAAATTGTCGTTGGATTTTCCGCTTTTCCCAATCATGTCAAGGAGCACATAACGGTTTTTATTTTTGGCAGGAGATGCTCCTACCATGACACCTATCCCTGATGTTCTTGCATGTCTGTGTTTGCTCTGCTCACGATTTTTTTTTATTTTAATAGATGGACTTTGAGCTTTTATACTATTGGTTATCACCATATCTCATTCATGGTTGACCGTTTGCATCAGCTTCTCTCATTGTTCTTATGTCTAAGAATGATTTTCTTTAATTTTGTGCTTTGTTATGAGAGCAAGATTAGTGAGTTCTCAGTGTTTAAATCAGGCGAATTCAAGATCGAAGGAAAAGAAGTTATGATTTATAAGAAAGTATTGCTCTTGTAATCATTTTAAATTGTTTATGAAATATATTGAGATAACGAACAATATTCCAGATCAAAAGTCCATAAAACAATACACAATGGGAGTAGAGCAAACATGGACCTTCAAAACATCAGAGGTGGGATCAGGTCCCATGAAGGAGTGAGTTTCCCCTTCCGACCGGTCACACCCGCTGTGTGCTCCTTGTCATGATCGGGAAAGAACGGAGAAATCGGTCGTCAATTCAGTGTGTAAATAATGGGATAAGAATTAGTATGAAAAACCTCAGTCAGTATTTGACTCCATGATAAATCGTATTTGCTGACAAGGTCATTGTATCGACCATAAAACTTACAAAATCATTACTTTAAACGAGGCTGCTCATTTTCGTTTTTCATCAACCTGTTTGTCAATAATAAACCGCGTTTTAGAAATTGTACATGCGTAGAGAATGCTCTTGCGTATCAAATCATTTGATAGCTATAAATTCCGTATGCAGTTGATGAAGGTATATTGTTGCATAAGTAAGGGAAGTTGACGATGCAAAAGTTAAAGTTATCACTTTTATATGGCACGCCAAATTCACAAAAATGAGATAATCATAGTTTCACAATCGATAAACTAGGTTTATCGGTTGTAAACTATAGTTTACGGTCTGTAAACTATAGTTAACAACGTTAATCTATATTTTACACCTGTAAACCATAGTTAACGCGATAATCTATGTTTCACAACCGTAAACTATACTTAACATCGAAAACAATCATTTGCGATCGCAAAACATATATTATCTGATAAATACAGTTTCACGATTTGTAAACTATAATTTACAAACCGTTAACTATAGTTAACGATCTGATAAATATAGTTTCACGATTTGTGAAACTATGATTAACAAGTCTTAACTATAGTTTACGATTGTAAACTATAGTTTACAAACGTGAATATATGTTTATCAAAAAAAATCTATTGTTAACGCTTTATTACAGACAGATAAACTTAGATTAGCATTCGTAAACTATAATTAACAACCGTTAAATATAGTTTTACAGATGAAAACTATACTTAACGAATCGTTAACTATACTTAACGAATCGTTAACTATAGTTTACGGTTTGTAAACTATAGTTTACAGTCGATAAACCTAGTTTATCAAATGTGAAACTAGGTTTATCTCATTTTTGTGAATTTGGCGTGCCATACTTTTACCATAGATCTTGGTTGTTCGATTAACATTTACCTCTTTTTCAAGTAAGATATCCAAATATAAAAAATATTAGTCAGATTCTGTGGTATCTTCTATCTCAAGCTCACCGGGATATACATGTATGTATCGTATCCATATAAGAATGGAAATAACCATTCTTACTTGACAATGCGTCGTCGATATATCTAAATGTCGAGTTGAAGGCCACATAAAATGTTTTCTTCTTCTTACGTTTTGGAAAGAAAAGTTGAGGCCACCTCGTTTGTCATAAAATATGTAATTGTTAGTTTACCCTTAGACCATCTTTAAAAATTGTTTTGTTGCCCTCTCCCAACAGACTGACTTAAAATGGCCTGTCTTAAAACTTTTTATTCATGTCCAGGACACAATATATATATTTTTTCTTTTTATTCCTTTTATGTGTTGAAAATTTCAGGAAAAAAAGATTTTCAAACTAGTATCTGCAGACCCAGCAAAGACTGGACTTTGATTTATCGCGGGGAATGGTTGTGTATAAAGTTGAAAAGTCGTAAGGCTTTAAGTTGTTGATTTTGGTAAAATAATGGAATAATTATTAATCATGTAAATTCCTTGAAATTTTAAGTATCCACATCTGATATACAGCACTTCTTGAATATATTGTTGCACAATACTCTTGAAATTTCTCCTTCACTGCTGTTAATATCTTCGTTAGGATTAAAGAAAGAGGCTTGGTTGAACATTACTGGAACCCGCTTTAAATCTTTGTTTGCAAGGATTCTTATGAAGCTTTGGAATGCAATATAGATATGCATGGTAGATTAAATTCATTTTGGTTCTTCAAAAATATTCAAAACTGACATAAGATTTTAAAGAATTTCTTCCTTACATGTACATGATGTAGAAAGGGAACTATGAGTGTAAGTAATACAATTTATATAATGAGCCTTCACTTTCAAACGAAGACAATGTTGTTAACTGTTTTGTCAGCAGGTACCAGTACGCACTGATCATGTAATGTAATATTCAGTTCTTTTTTCACTTCTTGATTGAACTCGCAAGGATAGATTGTTTTCATATTGCCCCTTAATCTTTTAATACGCGATTTTAACATGGATCTGATATATTCAATCCATTCTGACAAAGTGTCAACATATTCTTTTTCATATTTGGCCCATCGCCATTATAGTTGTAAATTAATAATAAATCGTCGATAAATAAAAAAAAAAATCTCGCGTTAAAGACCACAACAAGTGTTTTCTTTTCTTGTAGAACATGAAGAAGATCTTTAATAAATTCTGTTTCAAATGAAAAAAAACAGCTCAGCTTTTAAAGAATTATAATTTATTATGTCTATGCATAGGAATTCAAACTTTGACTCCAAAGACTACATAGTAAGTGTGGTCAATGAAGACTAACAACATACAAGCTGGTATGATTGTAGAATCAGATGAATTTTTCCATAGAAGTTTTGTTAATAACCATGATGACAAGATCATAGCAAAAATCACCACTTCCATATTTATTGAAGAATCATTTTTATATAATAAAAAAACCTAACACCTAATTTATCATGCGCTGAGGAATGGTTGAATGTTTATATGTGGTATGCTTCCACATTGCTGACTTTTGAAAAAAAACTTTGTAAAAATTCATTGGAGTTTCTGAGAACCACATCAGATTTACTCACTTCTAGAATATACTCTGGCTACCACAGTACTTCTGAAGTTTCTCCTTAACAGCATTTACTATTTGGTACGGAGACAGGACAGGGGTTTTGAAGAGCATTAGCTTGATCCTACAATGAAACATATGGAGATAACGAACAGTATTCCAGATCAAAAGTCCATAAACATGATAAAGCAGTACAGAATAGGAGCAGAGCAAACACGGACCTCCAAAACCTCATACGTGGGATCAGGTACCATGGAGGAGTCAGCATTTCCTGCCGACCGGTCATATCTGCCGCGTGCTTCTTGTCATGATCGGGAAAGTACGGAAAAAAAACTGTCGTCAATTCTGTGTATCAATAATGGACTGACAATTAGTATGAAAATCGTCAGTCAGCATTTGACTCAATGATAAATTGAATTTGCTGGCAAGGTCATTGTTTTGACCATAGGACTTACAAAATGATAACTTTAAACAAGCCTGCTGATATTCTTGTTTCATCAACTTGTTTGTCAATAATTTACCTCGTTATAGAAAATGTTCATACGTATGGCATTTTCTTGCGTATCAAATCAACTAAGATATGTAAACTCCGTATGCAGTCGATGAAGGTATATTGCTGCATAAGTAAGGGAAGTTGACGATAGAAAAGTTAAATTCATCGCTGTGAGAATGTTTATGAAGTTTGGAAATCTATTATATGCAGCGCAGATAGGATATTTTTCAAAAATGTAATGTGATTTTGAAGAATTCTACCTTAAAAAGTGAAAAGTCCAAAAGTAGAACTGAAACTAAGTTCTTTTAAATTGCATTTATAATTATGAGCCTTAGAAATAATTACAAACCATTTAAACGTTTTATATACCGGTATAAGAAAATAGAATAATGCTTTTCCCGATCAAAAACGACAAAAAATCTAAATAATTTCAGATAAACTTTAAGTATTTAAGAGGTAGTAAATTATTCTTGGACACAATTTGAAAGAATTTAATGTTTTAATTATATTTCCCCATATTTCAACACCAAATTATAATCAGTGAGATTAACTTCAATTTGGTTCTTTGATATTTAGAAAATTTGGTGATGGAAGATGATTGTTTCTTTTAACCTATTGAAATACATTAAATTGAACCTTGTTTAGTTTTTTTTTTAATTCTTAAAAATTTGTTTTCAAAACTATTTAGTACTATCAACTTAATATGTATACCACTTTGTTTTCTTAATAGCAGATTTAAGTTTGTCTAACTAGGTCAACTTTCTTTCTATTTAAATTCAATTCTTAAATTAAAGAAATGAAAATAATATGAATCAGATTTGAATAATCATAGGGTATTTTTTTAAAATTAAATTATATCATTTTTAGTGCCATACTTTGTTAACATTAATTTACCATTCAAGTAGTCGCCTGCGTACGTGGCACAGTGGTTAGAGCGTCTGCTCTAGAGTCGCGAAGTAAGGAGTCAATCCTTGCGTCGCCGGTTCAAATCCCACTGTTGGACGTGGAGACCGGTCCTTCGGATGAGACCATATAAACCGAGGTCCTATGTCACAGTGGGTGCTGGCACGAAAAAGATCCCTTCTTGTTCAATGGTCCTAAGTGCCGAGTATATAAAGGACAAAATTTACAGCTCTCCACCTGCAAGTTGTAGCGTCTTAATATGAGTAAAAAAAATTCTCGAGAGGGACGTTAAACAATGTACAATCCATCAATCAACCATTCAATTAAAATATTCATTTGAATGCATGAATTTAAAATCATACGCTACTAACATTTATTTCATTTTATATCAAATTAAAAAAAAGCTGGAATAAGTGACCAATTTTTTGGTACTCAACAAAATACATTTATTTTGTTTTATAGTTTACAAAATTTAACATTATTGTACCATGCAATTAAATTATTCTTCTTTTGTGATCGGCGAGGGAGGGGTTGGTTTGCTTACTTAACACTTGTAATAAAAATACAGTTGTATGTATCTAATTCACGCTTAAAATATAATATATGAGAGCATATAAAAACCGAAACAATAAAATGCACTTATCCTCTTCATTTATCACACTTCACAAGAAAAGCATTTATCAAATCGAGCTATATTTTGTATTAAAAAAGAAAATTATGATAGTTATCTACAAAAAACCTTTTTTGAGTGAAGGGGAACATGGTCCCATGGAAATGTCTGGTTTTTAGTAAGTAGACACGTGTAACTGACATGTTCAGCCATCAATTCACTGACCAATTCTTTAATAAATACCGAGGTTTTCCGATTTCTGTACAGACCCCTTGTCCACTCCACTGATAAAAGGTAAGAGAATTATTTCAAGTTTATTACGAGTAAGGTAAAAGATGTAAATTATATCTTTGTTAATTACCAAACTTTGTTTAATGCTGCTTTTGTTGTGAACATTGCTATTTCTTAACAATATTTATATTCAACTAAGTATGAGACTTGTTTCCTTACATTTGAAGCTTCTAAATTTATATGTGCTTCAAACTAAATGTTCTCTAAAAATTGCAACCTTAAATGAGCAAAAGTAAGCTGACTTTACCATGACATAACTGAATTAAAATGACAATTTTAAAAATAAGATGCTAGAAATTATTAAATTATTTTATAAACCTGCAGATTTTTAAATCCTGAATTGAACTAAAATATCTTAAACTTAGAATTCGTTTCTTACTTAAGCCTTATATATACGGTTTCGTTAAAAAAGTATATAATTTAAGATAAATACGTAGCAGAACACAATTAAAAGACAAACAATAATATACATTAATAAGCATGTCATGTAAAAGATTGTATTTTTGCATGTATATTATTTGGTGTTATATAATCAGTAATACATGAGTTTAATATTAATTATTCATAATCTCATTCATATTAGATTGATCGTATGCAGATTTTTGTCCCATTAGAGAATTTTTCGCTTAAATGGAAATGTCATCGTATGCTTACATGTATAACGGTAAATCGAGTAGAAACAACATATGTTTTATTTGAAATTTTACAATTCGTGGAAGATTTTTTGAATTCTTGGATCTTTTCAAACCTCGAAAACAATGCAACAAAAATAAACTACCACAAAAGTTAGAGATTTCACAATTTGCAAAAATATCAGGATTCATATTAGAGATATAATCGACATAAATAACATTTATGTTAATTTTTCGATAACCTGGATTGATATGCAAAACTCTCATGATTTATAATTGCAAAAATCTTATGATTTATATGCGAACTCTTGTAACCTAGATTATGTATATGCATACATAAATATCTTTTTCAATATAAATATAAACTTTTCTGCATAATCACAAGATCTCCATGTATAAATCACAAGATCTCCACAAGATTATTAACCTGAATCACAGGTTAAAAATGAAAAACAAGTGCTTCAAAAACCTGTTAAAAAACAATGTTTGCAGCAAAATCCAAATGATTACTCTATATGATATAAACCATGGGATTAGAATAATAATCACATATTAACAACTATTTGTCTCACCTTTACGAATATGAGCAAGTTTGCATAAATAGAAATTGTCTTCCTAAATAGAACAAACACTTAAGCATTATTTGAATAAAACATTGATGTTAACATGCAATAATCTAACAAAATTGTATAAGTACATGTACTTGTTCTTAGATATAAGCTTTTTTTATTGATAAGTAATTAATAAACAATCTGTGCTATTCTAATAAAGGACAAGATAATATAAGAAACCTTTTTTGTCCATTTTTTTTGTATTGTCTCCGGGAGCAATAAAATAGTTCTATATTACAAACCTTTTTGTCACTCCTCGTACGAAATGAGAATTGACTATAACCAGAAGGGTACACAAGGGTCACAGGAAGGTCACGAAATATGCCACTGCCGAATTTTCTAATATTTATGCAAATCTTCATCTATTTTATATCTTATATTGTTAAAGAAACAGAGCACAAATTCCTATCTAACAATTTTATATATTTCATACACTAGCAGAAGCTTAAGATGCTTCTCAGTTGTGTAAAAAAAATCTTAGATAGACAAGCTTGTGGTCAATGCTTCCCAAAGTGAAAAGTATCTCAAATTTTGCCATCAGAGTTGATGAAATTCGAAAAAGATGTCCAGTTCCCCCGTACTCTTTGAATCAAAATTATTGTTGCTTTTAAAATAAGCAACATTTCAAGTTCTTAACTGCAAAACGTTTGACTGTTTTTTTTATTTCTATACTGCAAATAAGGGGCCATATTCGGCTGTTACCGTACATTGTCCTTTATTTTTTTCAGTTAGACCATGAAGACCTTTGCCGTTTTTTCTGCTCTCCTGGTAGCAGTGTCTGCCACCTATTATGGTGGTGGAATAGGGGGCGGCATTGGAGTGCCATACGGGGGTGGTAGATATGGTAATATTGGTGGAGGATACGGTGGATATGGAGGACTGGGAGGTGGATATGGCGGACTGGGAGGAGGATTTGGTGGGCCTGGTGGATTAGGAGGTGGATATGGTGGATTAGGAGGTGGATATGGAGGAATAGGAGGTGGATATGGTGGAATAGGGGGTGGATATGGTGGAATAGGGGGTGGATATGGAGGACTAGGAGGATATGGTGGATATGGAGGATACGGCGGTAGAGGATTCATTGCCGGTGGAAGGAGTGGATTTATCGGTGGCGGTGCTGGAATCATTGGCGGAAGAAGAGGAGGTATTTTTAAACTTTGATATTTTATATATGCAGTGACATGTTTGATTATAAATTTTAGCATTGTTTAGATTGCCTTAAATCTCCACCTCAATCATTAGTTTAATGTTTAATTCGACTTTTTAAAATCAGTTTTTCAAGTTTTCAAATGCGTATGAGAATAAAGCTGAAACAATTTTAGTTAATAAAAAATCTTTTTTTAATTTCTTAAGGTTTCATCGGAGGCAGCTATGGAAAGCCACGTAAGTAAACTACCTTATAAATTTAGAGGACAATCAGTGTAAATTCTTTTATCACTGTAGCGTTTATTATATATATTTAGATATTCTGCTTAAAAGTAGAACTTTATTTACAAGAAATTTAACTCGATCTCTTGCAATAAGAAAGAAAATTGCGCTACGTATTAATATTATACATGTACAATATTGTACATGTTGTTTATTTCAAAAAGTTAAAAAACATATGTTTCTTGAATAAAATAGTATTTATCATTTCTTTTCAGCATACTAAAATGTGATTTATAAAATACGACACGATAATCTTTTTTTCCCTTATAGAATACTAATCTCACAGATCAAAGAAGTTAAGAAGCCTGAACAACTTAGATTATTTATTATTTGTATTTAATAAATAAAGTGTTTGCAAATTAATACAAGTTTTTTTTTATTTAATGAATAAAATTAAAATATAACATAGATTTAAAGTTATGCAGAAATTTATTCATATGTGCTTGATTAAATCATTTTTTCATGAGTTCATAGCATCAGATCCCACGTCCGATATTTTTAGAGGGTCTAAGTCAGCTCTCCAAAGAAAACTATGCTGAAATTCTAATAGCTTTTTCAGTAGTCTAAGCGTGCTCGCTAAATAATTAATAATTGAAAGTCGTAGGATAAAAAAACGGCGCTAAAAACATAAGACGATGTACGAGTGTTGTCCTAAAATTCCGTAGACAAGCGTTTTTTTGTAGGAACACAATGACATATATCAATGAAACTTCATACATAGATTAAACCAATACTAACTATTCTACAACGATTATTGGCTAGATCAAAGAAATGCCGCGGACATTATTCTCATATAAATCAAGAACGACATCAAAAAAATTATCAGATCAGAAACATCTGAACAATTCAAATGTATGTTTGGCTGTAGAATAAAATACTTAATATTAAGATCACATCGATGTGTCGTCTTTTGTAGTATAAACACTGTAAATTACATTAAGTTGCTGATGAATGTCGGTTTTTATAGCCAAGCAGGGCTATTTAACAGTCCTCCATACACATTTAAACAAAGTGATTTTAGTCCCAATTAAGCAGTAAAACAGGAACATGATTTTGTTAATGTATATTCATTAAAATAAATCAATACATATTACGAACAAATACGTGTAATTTATTTAAAAATGCTATTTTTAATGCAACGAAAGCTCAAATCGTCTGCATTTCATACACAGGTAAGCAAACAAATTTTCCCTCTGGTGTTAAGGGGGATGTACGGCCACTTTTAGTGCAATGAGAACAAAATGTAAACATTTCTTCAAATGGCTAAAATACATTATATTTTGATTAAATTTTAAGTCCTTATGATAAAGATACAATAAATATGAATAACTGAATGCATGTTGTGCATAAATAATCTATACTTTTGCAGAAAAATGCTTTTGATATGCTCCTTAGAACTGCGCAGCTACAGAATTCAGCAGAGCCTTAAAAAATCCAAAAAAAAACGCAAACTGTGCATTAATGTTCTCTCTACATCCATTTGTTGAGAAAATGTCTAAATTTTGCACTTTTATATGGTAATTTCAAGTTCAAAACAAGGTATCGCTGTCTTCAAAAAGAGTGTAAAGAACCATGAAAGTAGTTCGTGGATAGCAGCACGTGGTCTATTTTTAGCACAGAATTTTGTTTTCCAGACCTCTTCTTAATATGGAGGGACACACATGTAACAATCTTTAAATGTAGAAGAGAATTACAGTTGCAAAATATTTCAAATAATATGAACACTTTTAAAAGAGGAAAGGTGTTATAGTGTGGCTTGAAGTAATTTATTTAGTATTATTATCGAACAGTTGTTAAATAGTGTACGTATTGATATAAAAAAAATTTTAAACTCTTTGATTCCAGGTAAGGAAAAATGAGCACCATCAAAGTTAAAAATTAAGAGTTTGTAAGTTTGCCACAGATAAATTATATTATCTATTAAAATTTAATTATCTACAATAAAACACAAAGAAATTAGACACATAAAATTGATACGAATGACCTTGTTTTAGTACCTACTAGTACGAAGCGTTATCAAAAATTTCGCGAAATATCTCTATATCTACAAAACCACAGTTCAGATTAGATAGCCAAACACAAGTTCTATAAATAGCATATGCTGAAGTTTTGATCCTTGTTTGTGATGTCACAATCTGAAAATGACGTCATTATTCAGGTACTTTTGACGAAAAATGGTTGTCTCAGTGGAACTCGTGGCACATGTATATCTTAGAAATGCCTTTGAAGTAGCGTATAAGAATTTGTTCATGTGAAGCAGTTTATTAAATTGCTTCCTATAATTTCAATCAATGATTGGATATCGTTTTAGTGAAGGAAGGCAGATGGTTAAATATGATACTTGTTATGTTGCCCGGTGAAAGCAAGTTTGAAAAGGGATGTGTTTTTAATAAAGCAATATGCTATCAAAGACCTTCAATTAAAATTTTACACTTTGAAAAATACTTGAATATTTCAACAATAATATAAATATCAAATACCTAAGATATTGTTTACTTTTTGATCACCCCTCGTATACTGTGTCAAATAAACATGCATTTATAATTTTCATTACAGAGGAGCAACAGTTGAAAAGGCATGGAATCATTCAGAGTGGGTTAGGAGATTTAATGAATAATTTTTTTTTCTATTTGCCCATATTTTCACAATTACAATTGTACAAAGTAAAGAGAAAAAATCCAACCTATAAACATCTTTAAAATGATGTTTGGTGGTCCTCCCAACTCAGGGAAAAATTATTGGGTCCGTATTTATAGGTGAGAAAAAAAATCCTTAAAATTTAAACAGAATTGTTGACGGAAGAAAAAGAAAAAAATATCGTGTAATGGAATGTTAAAAAAATGAGTCGGGCCATTTCTAGGCAGTAGATCGGGAGAGAGGGCAACCAAATATTTTTATAACAAGTGGTATTATAAGGCTAGTACATGTTCCATCACATACTTAGTAATGCAATTTTTTTTAATCTTTGACACTATTTTGAAAAACAAACATAGGATTTTCGGGGGGTTAGCACTTACTTTTTTTGCGATGATAGACATAGCATATATGCAATGGACCTTTCTTTGCAAACATTGTGCTCGCTTCTAAATTTCATAGAAACAACTCATTATATTTTATCAAGCTTCGTATGTTCAATGAGCGAGAGCTTACAACGTTGTCAACATAATGAGACATGATGCGTTTTTGTGTCCAAACATTACTCCATACAATGTGTGGGTCATTGCAAACATTCTAGCTATTTATGTGAGGTGCCTGAAGGAAATCCTATAACTGCCTATTTTTTCTATCTAACTTCTAAACAAAATAGACATATGTACCAACTTTTCGAATGTAAGACATGTAATTACAATTTATTTTTCATGCACTGCATATTGTTTAACATTTTCAAATTAAATGCTAAGCATCCTCCTTGCAGTGCCCCATTTGAAAATAACTTCTATCGCCACAGAAAAAAGACCCACCGTAAACACATATGTTTAGGACATTTTTATCTTTTTTTCTTGAGTTTTAAAGAAACCAACAAATTATCAAGACTTGTTCCATAAAAATTAAATATAATCATGGTAATAAACGGATTTATCCACAGCAGATATATGCACATGCCAACCATGTGCTTAGTGGAATAATATTAACGAGGAATTTCGAGTTGTAAACAGAACAGTTTTTCCCGATTTGCTGGAGTGAGGTTAAAATCGCGTTTTTTCATTAATCAGACGATGCGATGCAACAAATAAAAGTAGTAAGTAATATAACCTAATGATTATTACTTAGTAATTTCTTGTCTTGATGTTATTATGGTCGCATTTATTCTAAAATCATTGTTATTCGAACTCTGTGTGACAGAGGAATGGCGGACGAAATAAACACATGGCCTCAGGAAGACACCCATATGAAAAATCAAATTTTCAAGAATTATGGATAATGACAAGAAAAAAACGAAACAAATGGTTGTAGCCATATTATCAATGAATCAAACTAACACCATTTTCAATGCAGTTTTCATCTCGTGAAAGCTGTAGCTGCGCAGTTCTAACATGATTAATTTTCTCCTAATTAAAACAAAATAAACTTTATTATTTACTAATTTTGGTCTCTAACAGTAGGTAATAAGTGCATTAGCACTTTGAGTAACTTTGGGCTAGTTTAGTAGAGTATTAAGCGCATTCTTGGTATTTCTTATTTTACACCAGACTAGATCCAATATGGCTTGTACATCCCCCTTAATGGAACAGCGTAATCGAGACATGCATGGTGACCTAATTCGTATTTCTACAGAGGAAACGATCAGCCGTATTTTAGCGATCTTAGAAGAATAGAAATAAAGTTCTTGTTGTTGTGAATGACGCAGGATAACCTCCTCGGTCTCGAAATGTTGTTTGAAATATACAAGCCTGGGCTAACGCCTCGGCTTTTACAGTATCTTTCAAACAACATTTCTCGACCTCGGAGGTTATTTGAGAAATGATAACCCTAAACGACACAGTTCATTGTCTGATGAAGGAAGGTGGCGCTGTACCATAAATAAAGTTGCTATTAAAAATAGGTATATTATATATAAAATCCTTCGGAAAAGTAATTTATACTCTGCATTTTTTGAATTGAAATGGAAACTCTTAATCATGTTGATATTGAATCATTAACTTTATTTCCTCAATCATGTTAATAGTGAATCATTAACTTTATTTCCTCAAAGTTTGGTGTTTATACGTTAACAAATATGAATTTTATAACCTACGTTCTATACATGTATTTACACGTATACACCGGATTGAAATCCGACTTTTTGAAAAATGGCGGCTGCGGTGGTAAAAGCAGCGCACTGGACTTTGATCAAGTGTTTTGATTCTGAATTCATTCCTACAGAAATGTACAATTAAGTCACACATGTTTGATAGATAAGGATTTTTATTTAGGTCCTTAGTATTTTAAATAACTAAAACGGGTTCTCTATGTATGTTAATAACGGAAACTAAAAAAAGGCCTAAAAATTGGGGAAGATTGCCACTGTGCAACTCCATCAGATAAGACAGACGAAAAGCCTGTAGAAATATAGGGTTTTCGAAGTATTATTATTTCATACCTGTACATGCAAATACTTTGTTCACATATCTTAATGTTTAATTATATCATATTAATTAAGAAATTTCAAAATATCGATAATCGTTTTGATTAATTAAAGAATTTGATTTTTTTACTGATTATTGGAATATTTTCTCCAAAAATTTGAACCGTTGATATCCGTTTTTTTGATGTTGCAGATGCTCCGGATGTTATAGAGCGACATCACTTAAAATCTTTTTCCTCGAATTGTTTCAAATAAACATGATAAAACATTGTAATCTATAAACACACTTTATCCACCTAGAAAATTTTATAAATAAACATTTATTTCTTAAAAAGATATGAGCTCAGTTTAAGAAATTTTGGTACAACCCTCGTGTACACTAGGTAGCAGCTGATCAATCTCCAAGCCAGGACTTTGAATTGAATGTTGCGTCTTTTGGTTGAGACTTTATAATTGAAGTCCCAATTGAAGTCAAAATGTTTGATTTCCGAGTAAAGATTTAAACGTAAGCTTCTCACCGGTCTAAAGTAATGCCTCATATAAGTAAAATAATCTTGCAACTGACTTAAAACTCCAAATAAGAAAATACACATGTACCTTGTAGACGATGGATTAATATAGATAGAAGAGAGGGGGTAGGCTTTTGTTTTACAAAAATATCTCATCAATATAAAAAAAGAGCTTAATTTTGCGAAGGAAAGAAAAACTTTTAAACTTTAAGATGCGTTTTAACTGATGCATGGTCTCAAAATTAGAACTAAATGTACCAAACAGGTCACAGATACGTAGCGGTATGTGCCATTCTCCCTATCATAAGTAGCTCCGGGTGTGTGATTTTTGTTCGCAGGCCTTGTCAGATTTACGACATAAATAAAGGGAGAGACTGATCCTTCACCAAGTGCTTAATTTAATAAAACGGGCCAGTCGGATAAGATGTCAGAAACCGTGGTCCTATGTCTCAGTTGGCGTTGGCAAAATAACGAAACATCACATTTCATTATCTCTATTAGTGACTCTCATTGGTTTATAATTTTTAACTCTTTAACATTCGGTGATGTCTCTATAAAGTATAAATGAAGAAAAAAAACATTCGAATTGGATGCTAGACAACATGCAATCAATCAATGAATGTTAATTTAAGTCAATGTCAGTAGAATCAGCAAACTGGAATACCCAGAGGATCAGTTAAATCACCTGTTATGTATTATTGTATGTTTGAAAAAAAATCCCATTTCGTCACATTTTGATTTTTTCACTCATATGATGATGCCAATACTTGCCGGTGACGGACTTCAAATTTATACCTGCTCGACATTCAGTGCCATTGGTATATTTCGTGCCAACACCTTCTGCCACACAAAACCTCAATATATACGTTCTAATTCTAAGGATAGGTCTCTACTTCAGTGGATTCGGACCCGCCATGTAAAAATTAGCTCCTTACTTCGCTTATATAGAGCACACGCTCTCACGACTGTACCACGATGGAAACTTTTTTATTCGTAAAAAAAAAAACAAGGACCGTTGGAACACTAGAGATTGGATTAATCAAGGTACTCAAGATAAGACAACATTCCCTGCCTGCAGATTACATCCGCCCTAAGTCATACTCGTTTTCAGGGAGGTTAAGTATTATTTATGAAACTTGTCAGACAAAATACAATCCAAGGATGGGTTACATGTATATCCGCCATGTAAACAAAGCCAATAAAACACTCACTCACTCGGTCGTCCTTAGACGACCAACGACATGTCCACGCCAAATCCTTGTTACATTAATTTATTTGTCGGTATCTCTTTCTTCAATTTAAAAATTGATTGCAGACGTATATATCAAGCTTTAGCATTGAAAATCAGTTGGAAGACCAATTGCAAGTAATGATAAAAAGATATACGTTATAATTCTAAGGATAGGTCTCTACTTCAGTGGATTCGGACCCGCCATGTAAAAATTAGCTCCTTACTTCGTTTATATAGAGCACACGCTCTCACGACTGTACCACGATGGAAACTTTTTTATTCGTAAAAAAAAAACAAGGACCGTTGGAACACTAGAGATGGGATAAATCAAGGTACTCAAGATAAGACAACATTCCCTGCCTGCAGATTACATCCGCCCTAAGTCATACTCGTTTTCAGGGAGGTTAAGTATTATTTATGAAACTTGTCAGACAAAATACAAACCAAGGATGGGTTACATGTATATCCGCCTTGTAAACAAAGCCAATAAAACACTCACTCACTCGGTCGTCCTTAGATGACCAACGACATGTCCACGCCAAATCCTTGTTACATTAATTTATTTGTCGGTATCTCTTTCTTCAATTTAAGAATTGATTGCAGACGTATATATCAAGCTTTAGCATTAAAAATCAGTTGGAAGACCAATTGCAAGTAATGATAAAAAATTAAATTTTAATATTAGTTCGTGCAAAAAAAACCCCAAAAACCGTTTTCTAATTAAGATTTTTGAATATCTTTTAGTTAATTAAATTTTTGAGTCAGTGGTTACTTTGAATTTTGTAAAGGTATGCTAAAATATTTTTGGTTTTTTTTTTTTGGCAAATCCAAAAATTTTTAGAGTTGTCTTCTTTAGTTTTGTCTGATTTGCTGAAAGATTTTTTTAAACTGAAAAATAACCAAAAGCTGTCCCTGTACTTTCCATTTGCGCATGATATAATTTTCATCTGCGTATGATATACTGTTTAACAAGCATGAATCTGACCTCACACTTCGACCTATGTCTATCATATTTTTCAAAGGACAATATGACCTCACCCGTGCATCTAAACTACGTGGGTGCTGCAATTAATGTAGATCTTATGATTTCTGGTTGGTGTCAAGACAGTTATGCAAAGTTTCAATTTTATTTTCTACATCGCATATTTTGAAAAGTCTGCATTGTTTCAACAAAGACTTCTAAGAGTACCAGGAAATACAATGTTGCATTACAGATTATTCTTGAATTTACGAATTGGAACTCTATTGTAGCATTTTCTCAAAACTTGATCATGATCAATGTTTCAGAACCATGTCTTATACCTTTAGTAGAGTAAACGTGAAATGAAAAAATCAATGCATATGATCGTGTATTTGCAATAAAAAATTCAAACAAAGTAAACGTTTTCGTTTGCATCATTTGTATCAAAAGATTTCAAACAACGTCTTTGTATCCTTTAAAGTTTTCATATTTAATACACGCTCTTTCTTTTTGGAATAACGCCTCCGGGATAGTATCCTCCGACACCACCGGGTCCTCCGACGGGAAAGGCACCTCCGACAGGTACGACTCCTCCGACACCTCCGACAGGTCCGACTCCACCTTGGCCGTAGCCGTAGTAATTAGGATAGGTGCATGTGTTGACATCTCCATAATATCCTCTACAGCATTTCAGATAACCACCACATTGATAGTCGTGGTTGCAGTTTCCTCCTCCGACGCTGTTAGGATAGTATGGACAGGCTCCAGGCTTGCTATATTCTCGGGGAACTTGGCACACCCTCCTGTTGGAGTAGTATACGTAGCAGCATTTCTGAACTCCTGGACACTGATAATCACTAAAACAGGATCTGCCGTTGTCTCCTTCTGTGTTTCCATAATATGAGCAGGTACCATATTTATTTCCTAGAATCAAAAAAGAAAATGAAATTTAATTTAAAAAAACTTATTGCATTTCTAAGGAAATTTATACAAAGACATAATGATTTAAAGCTGAATTCCTATAGTATTACATGTAACTTGTATTTTATTTTCATTTCATTATTGAAATAAAAGAGATATTTCAAAAGTTTTTTTTGTTTCCAATTAAAAATAATTCAACTTAGGTGAAGGAAATATTCCCGTGATTGACAATCGCAATTATTTTTTCTATAAGTTTCAGGACTATAAAAAATCGTCCTACACTTTGTCCAGATTTAAGATACACTAATTGAGAAAAAGGATGGAATTAAAAATACATACTATTTATAGGTGGATAAACTCCTCCTCCTATAGGTGGATAAACTCCTCCTCCTACAGGTGGATAAACACCTCCTCCTACAGGTGGATAAACTCCTCCTCCTACAGGTGGATAAACTCCTCCTACTGGATATACTTTTTTCTTGTCATAATCAGCACTGCAGAGCGCAACGGAAAGAAGGAGTACAAATGCTATCATGGTTACCTGTTAAAAAGTACAATTAATGTCCGGGTAACAATGTAAATTTCTGAAATTGTGTAGATTTGAAGTAAAATTTTAATACATTATTGTTCAAATTTCTACATTTTAAGAACTTAAACTAATTCCGTATATCAAAATTCAATATTTTAGTTCAAAAACGTATAAAGTTTGATTTTCCAAACAAGTGTTAAATCAGGAAGTCTTAGATTTTTACTTTGAAAATTCAAAGTTCAAATCTCCCCAAAAAGATTTTGGTAATCTTTTGTGTTTGAGATTGTAATCTATCGCTTGTAAAGAAAGATTACCTTTAACAATCTAAAGTACAGAACCATTTATCTTATATTGATTTTTTTAATATTTAATTTAAACTTCTAAAATTCAACATTCATTTGGAAAGTCTAGATTTTTAGAAATTAAAATTTTGATTTTTAACACTCGAATTTGATTAACTTTAATATTTTTTTCATTTTGAATTTTTTTTTAGATTTTTTCTTCAAATATCCTAAATTGCAAATTCAAAACCTGGTAAAAAACAATTTTGGTCAAGCAATCGAAGATAATTAGAATATTCAATGTATTTTCAAAATATAAAACTTAATCTAAAATTCAATATTTAAAGTAAAATTCTAAAATATCAAAGAGTTCTGATTATTCGAAATTTCAATGCATTTATCTTAAAAATAAAACGGAGAAAAAAACACGGATTCTTTGATGAGCAAATACTTTTTTGCCCATTTAAAGAAAACGAACCTTTTCAAAAATGCAAATGATAGAAAGTAAAAATATCCCCCCCCCCAATTTCTAAGGTACTTACTGTGTCCTTTGTCAGAAAAAGTCCTGAAGGCAAAGATCCGAAAGATTGTCTCTCTTTTATAGTCCCAAGTTACAGGCAAAAACACCTACAAATACAGACTTTGATTGATTTATATTTTAACTTTCCGTCTACATCACACATAATTTGCATGTCAATTATGGTACTGGTGCAGGTAAACTCAGACAAATGATGAAAATATGATTTAAATCATTAAACCTTTATGACAGGTGACAAATTTGTATTCATATCACTACAAAGAAGCAGAGAATTTGTTCAAAATCTATTACGTAAAAGAAGAAAATTCTTGTTGTGACCTGCAAGTCAACATTATGATATATCGACGACGTATGGTCAATAAACTAGTTATTTCCATTCTTATGTCGACACGATATATCCAGCTGAGTTTGAAATAAAAGATACCATAAAGTCTGACACATCTGTTTCATATTTGGATCTTGCAAAGAAAAAGACGTTTATGGTTACCCCAAAACAAAGATTTATGACAAAAGTGATTACTTTAACTTTTCAATCGCCAACCTCTCTTACTTCTGAAACAATATATCATCTGCATACGGAGTTTGTATCTCTCAGTTGATTCGATACCGAAGACCATGTTCAAATGGTGAACAATTTCTCAAACAAGGTAAGTTATTGGCAAACAAGTTGATTCAGCAAAAATATCAGCAGTCTCGTTTAAAGTCATCATTTTTAAGCTCTATGGTCGATACAATGACCTTGTTAGCAAACACAATGTATTATTCAGTCAAATGATGACTGCCTTTTTCATAATGAATGATAGATCATTATTTACACACTGCGTTTTCACAGATCCCCCCCCCCCCATTTCCTGATCATGACAAGAAGCTTACAGTGGATTTGACCGATAGACAGGGGATGATCGCTCCTTCATTTCACCCGATCCCACCTCTGATGTCTTGGGGGTCCGTATTTACTCCTCTCCTATTTTGTAATGTTTGATGTTCGTTACATGCTTAAGAGTGGTCCAAGATTTTTCCCAAAAGCCTTCGCATGCTTAAGCGCATTTTATCATTCACACTTTTTCTTATGTATACAGATGCATTGTGATGTATTAACAGAAATATAATATTAAAGATCGATATGGAATATCAATGGTAAATACAATTATTTACACATTGCATAAATTAACTATCGAGTCTTTTTTTTTTTGCCTAAACATCACAAGGAGTAGACGATTGGTTAGTTTTCCGAGAGGAGACGCTTAAAATTTTGAATTTTACTTCTCCTGGTTAATTTAGAATTTCTTTAGATTTGTATTGTTTAAATGTTCTTGGGACTTGATTTTTTTGGAATCTGTTACCATCAACATTATTCATCCCAATTTGTTTTATTTACAGTTAATATAATGTAAAATGGAGCATCTCTTCCTCAACTATTGTATACGAGGAAATTTGAAGCTATCATAGTCTAAGTGTAATTGAAAGTGGTAAGTTCAAACCCCGGTTGAGATAAACATAAAACGATAAAGGCAGGAACTGTTCCTTTCCAAAGCCCATGAACCTTAAATTGAATTTTACTTCTTTTGGTTGAGACCTTGAAATTGAAGTCCCGTGTTACAGCAGCATTTGGCGCGATTAGAATCCCTTACTGCTGTAAAGTGCAGTTTAAAGTTCTAAATTCAGTCTTCTCACCGGTCTTAAGTAATGACATTATATAGGTAAAAAATCTAGCAAAGGACCTTAAAACTTAAAACTAGCAAAGTAATGATGGAGTCATATTATAGATTTATGAGAAGGGGGTCGGCTACTTTTTGAAGAAAATATATAAGACAAATAAAAACAGTGTTTAAAGTTTTTATTTTCTCAATTGAAAGAACATGCACAGAAGGGGACCAACTGGAGCTTCCTTTGCGCAATATTTCGCGCATCACAGTAAAATGGAGAAGACATATAGGCAGTGCCTGCTGTCCGATCCTATTATGTTTATTCATAATAAAATACATGTATTGTTTAAATCAATCATACTAAAATGAAGCATGACTGTTTTAAAGCAAGTCTTTTTCTCATAATTAATAAAATATTACAATATGAAATTACAATATGAAAAATTTTAATAACAGTACTAGTTTTATTTAATTTTTAATTCGATTTTCAAGCCAGACTGACGTCCTAATAATGTGCTTTTGACGTATTGATAAACTGAAGTTCTTAAATAAAAGGTCTTAAAAATGTTATAAAGGAAAAAAAAATTATATGCTCTTGAGATTTTCAACATGGAATTTAGCCTTCGCCAAGCGCTCGGCACTAGAAGTGAAAGTCACGGGTCTTTCGGATATGACCTTAAAAACGTAGGTCCCGTGTCACGGTAGGCGCTGGCACGATAAAGAACCCTCACTGCTCAATGGCCCTGAGTGCCGAGTATAGGTCTAAATTTGAAGCCCTTCACCGGCAAACGGTGACGTCTCCATATCAGTGAAATATTCTGGAGAGGGACGTTAAACAATATACAATCAATCAATCAATCTGTCATATTTAAAGTTTACTTTATTTTGACATTTTGAGATGCCCCCTCCGGAAACAAGACGGTAGAATTTTGTGTTTCTTACATATAATGTAGAAAACAGCATTACTGATGATGAAAAAAGCGTAAATTTTGCGGCCAATTACTGCTAATACCGTATTTTGTTCTTACTTCAAACGTTAATGACGTTCGAGGAACCTGTAGTTATACGGCTATAGATACAGTGTATGCTTTACTTTTAGTAGTGTTGTATAAAGGAAAACATTAGCAAAAGTAAATATTCACAGTTTGTTACATGTAAAACGCTAACTTCGTTCGTTTCGATTGCTTGTTTATTGTTTAACGTCCCTCTCAAAAATTCTTAACTTATATAAATTTCAATGTAAATAATTGCCAGAGGGCGAATTTATACATACTCGGCATTCGAAAACATGGAGCAGTGAAAGATTTTTTCTAGTCAACACCCACGGTCACAACGGGACTCGTTTTATACGTATTCATCCGAAGGACCGGTCTTCGCGTACCGCAGTGGATTCGAACCTCCACGTCCCGCAGTGGATTCGAACCTCCGACATAAGATTCAGCTCTTTACGTCGCAAAGCTAGAACAGACGCTCTAACCACTGCGCCAGACTTTTTCATTCCTAAAAATAAAAAAAATAAGGAATCTTGGAAATATTAGAAATGGGATAAATATAGGAGAAGTAAGCATCCCCTGCCTAACGATCACATTTGCCCTGCGTCATATCTATTTTTAGTGCGATATAGTACTCTGTAGTGAAATTAGTATAAAACAATATCTTATAAATGATATATTAATGTTCAGGACTTAATTTAACCAAACGATAAGTTATACAAGTCTACAAGTCACTATGACAACTGGTTGTAAAAATTGCGAAAAAGTAACATTTTAGTAAGTTGAAATCCTTGTTACATATCTTATTTGTCGGTACCTTACTTCCATTTAAAAGTTGATTGTACTCAGATCATGTTCCTGCCTAACAAATAAATTTGGAGACAATTGATGTTGGTACATAAAATTTTAATATCAGTTCATGCTTTACAAAATAATTTCTATCTTTCTAAAGATATTTGAATAGGTTAACTTATAGTTAACCTATTCAAAAATTTTAACTCGAAGAGAAAACACCACAGAGTCTGGCAATTCTATATCATATTTGTACATTTAACGGAAAATATGTTTAGCAATTTAACATTACGATACACGTATTGAATTATTTTTTTTTAAATCATCTTTTCAAAATAAAATATGTGGGGATAATAAACAGTTACTGTGTTAAAAATATTCATTAAACATAACAAAATAGTAGCGGAGCTGACGCGGACCTTAAAACAATCAGAGGTGGGATCAGGTGCATCCACCTGCCGTGTGTTTTATGTAGCCGTATGGCATATCATCTACAAAAGGAGTTTTGAAGACAGTATAGTTGATTTGATGTAAGAGCAAATTCCTCATTTGAAAAATTCATCGAGGCAAGCTAATGACAAATAATCTGATGATGCAAAGGATTTTAAAATCTCGGTTATTTGGTTCGCTAATTCTATAATCAATATAATGGCCTTATTTGCAAAAGTAACCAGTCGATATCATAATCATTGTTTTATTATCAATCTCTAATGTAAACGATACTTTAGGATAAAAAGTAGTTATGACTTACTCTTGCCAAGGGGGTATTGCTCTACACCAACATTTTTTTCTAAACTTTATCGAAACACAATAAAATGATGTCTTGTTTAATTAGATTACAGAATTGGAATGACCTTAAACTATATGCAAGTAACATTTGTCAATTGTTGACAGACGTCTTTCATAAAATTTTTATTTATCTCATTAATGGTAACTTTGATTTTTTAAAGGTATGCTAAATCATTTTGGGGGGAATATTGACTTTTAAACACTTTAAGAGATGTCTTTCTTTGTATTTCTGCTTTACTGAAAGATTCTTTTAAACTTATACATGTTATACCCAAGAGCTATCACATTTTACACCAACTACATGCAGCATGCATATTTTTTGCTTATACCTTTTCATTTGTGTATATCAGTTTATCATATTTTTAAAGGACAATATGACCTCACGCGGGTATTTAAACATAGTGGAGGCTGCAATTGATGCAGATTTGATGATTTCCGGTTGTTGCTAAGACTGCAATGCAGCTTCTGAAAAAGCAAAAAGAGAACGAGGAAAAGATTAATTACTGAGATATGGCACATAATTTAAATATTTTACACACACACCACACCTCATAAATAGCCAAAAGCATTAACACGATCTTTGATCCTTTGCCCAGAAGACATGTCAGAGCTAGGAATACATGATGGACTCAGGAGTAATAAAATACCTGTATTTATCAAGTTTCTCCTTTGAGACTAGATTCCTGATGACTAGATATCCATTGTCTTCATAGAATTTCCTTTGCTCATACGACAAAACAGGATTGTCCAGAGTGTAGAGAAATTTAGAACTAACATCAGGTGCAACCCCGCCAGTGGAAGTTGTTGGTACACACTTAGCAAATAATTAAGGAAAAAAGCACTAGATCACTACTTGCCAAACTCAAGCTACAATGCAACATATGCTTAAGCAGCTTTCCACTAATAAGTAAACTAAAACACTGTAAAACTGACTTACAAACAAATAAAAATAAAATTTTCTTCTATCCTTCATCTAAAAGCTATATAATATAGTACTTCTTTAAAATATGACATGGAGAATAATATAAATCCATGTTTCGTTTACACATTGACAATATCAAGATAAGTCCCTCAGCTCATGTCTGTCAGGTAAAATTTGTTCCAAATTTCAATATGACAAAACACAACTTCGTTCTGTACAGGCACTAAAAAAAGGATACAGCTATTGAGCCAGTGGGATCCAAGTGTCCAAAAACTGTTTTTAGTCTCTCTGACATTATTTTACGTGCATTTAAGACACTCAAAAAAGGACGATATCTAGATTAAAAAAATAAACTATGGACTTTGGCACCCAACTTCATGAACTTGTCAAGAGGGCAAACAAACACACTTTCTGGTTTTCAAACACAGGAGAACTCTGTAAAGGGAGATAATGGACAAGACCACCTGACCTGAAACAAAAAAAGGAAAGGAAGAAATGAATAAATAAATAAACAAATAAATAAATAGGGTAAAGTGATCGTGAGTCGGACACCTCTTGTTTTCCTTCATGTAGGCAGGTCACATTCGGTTGTATACCCTCTGCTATTGGGTACTGTCCGAAAGAACTCGCAAAGATGTACTATTTTTCGCTTGGATTACCTCGGTATTTTACCTCATAATGCATTCAGATGATAAACCACCAGCATCGAAATTCGATCGTAAGTCGGACACATTTGATATTGAGTCGGACACTTAAAAATATAGGAACTAATTAACTTAAAAGACCCTATATATGCACCCGCTGAGGTGCACTTCATCATTGAACAAGCATGGACTTTCACAGAAAATATATTTAAGGACAGGGGGTCAGAAAAAAATCTAAAATGAAAAAAAAGGACAAGTAAAAAAATGTCAATATAGAAAACCCCTTCCGCATCTGTGTCCCTAACCCCTTTTTGTAGTTTCTGTACAATCTTTAAAGAACCCATTTTCGATTTTGAGGTGAATAATAGTAATAAATAAATCGTCTTTCACTGGGGAAAAAAGATAAGAGTCTGACCTTGACATTTGAACCCCCCCCCCCCCCCCCCCGCCACTCTTTATTATTTTTTTATCTCGTATTAATTTGTATATATTTTGGGTCTTTTTAAACACTTTAAAAATTGCAATCTTTATCAGTCATTCTACTTTTGCAGGATATTATAAAATTTAGGGAAAACTATAGTTACCGGCAATTGATAAAATTTACGAAATTTACAAAATTTTAGTTAATTAAAAGTACACAGTATTTATCTCCAAAAATAATTAATAAATTTTATGCCTTTAACGCAATAACATTCCGTTATGGAAGTTTGATTTATAGGAGAGAAAACTATTTTATTGTTATGTCGAAAATGGGAGTGTATAGAGCAGCGGACTTTAAAATGGAATTAATGATAAAGGTTCCATGGACGGCCACTTTCAGGTACGTTTCAATTATTTGTAAATTAATCTACATTCTGTCCCTGCAATTTAAGACAAAATCTTTGCGGACGTTAATTTATTTTTAGCCCTACTGGTCACTCAAGGACCAGAAGAGCTTGTGCCGTTTTCCGTTCGTCTGTCTGTAAACATTTTTTTTTCAAAATGCTTCTCCTCCTAAAGTTTTGGTCTGATTTCAATATAACGTGGCACACAAGTAGACTACACTTATAAACCTAATTCTGCATGCCTTTTTTTTAAAACAAACGGTGTTGCTGTGGTTACTAAAGATACTTAAAAAAAACCTTCAAGTTCAACGACTACTTTTCTCTTCCTTTGTGAAGAGAACAAACCAGTAGAGCTACAGTATTAACAAAGACTTCTGATGATTTTGTGTGAAAGCAGATCCATGCATTTCTTCGTGATATGTGGTTTGTTTTCTTTTCGTATAGAAAAAACTTCTTTAATGTTCCCTGCAATCTACTCGGAACGCTTTTAATGGCTGAACATTTCATCTTGAAAAAAAAATGAAGCGACTTCAAGATTTGCAGTGGAGTACGTTTATAAACATTTTACTATTTCTCATATCAAAACTTTAACTATCACTAAAAAAAATTACAAAACCATGTCCCTTTTTAATTAAGTTTTAGAGTTAAAATCGATCTATAAATTAATAGTTTAGATATTACGAAAATAAATTTGTATACGAAAAAAAAAAAAAAAAAAAAAAAAAAAAAAAAAACTTTGATTGGGCATATGTTTTTGTAGAATGCCTGCTATATGCAAAACCTTAGACAGTATAGTACTGTAGGAACTTCTTAGAGAAGTTGAAGATCTTCATAAAATAATCACAAAACGCTAATTTTATGACAGAGTGAGAGTTTTAAATCAAAATCACTTTCTAGAAGTACGCAATACGCTTTATAAATCTCCCATCATAGACTCCTTTATGTCTTGAATTAATTTAATTGACTTTAAATATTTTTTTAATATCATATAAGGAATTTTAGGGTTATCTTTAACAAAAGAGAATTCAAACATTTGGCTTAATTTATAATATTTCTCAAGCAGTTACATATGTGGTAAGATTCAAATAAACTCTGATAGTGTCCGACTTTACATCGAAAAGCTAAAATTTACTGTCCGACTCGAGATCAAATTGAGTCATTGCATCCGAACTTAATTTCTCGGAAAAAGAATGAAATATTTCAGAAAACAATATATAATTATGTATTTACAATGTTTACTGCATAGTTTATGCCTAATTTCAACTTTCAAATAAAATTGTTTTACACGATATGATAACTTCAAAGCGTTTGATTTATCAAAATATTGCCGAGCGGGTCTTCGAATTCCCCGGTGATTAGTGCTTCCAAAGGTCAAACGTCATAAACACTGCAACATCGTCTTTCGATAAAGAAAGATTAAAATTGCTTGATTCAGTCAACCGCGACAGAGGGTGGAATCATTATAGGAAGTCTGTTAAAAATAGCGTCAAAATCGTCCGACTCTAGATCGTGTCCGACTCAAGATCACTTTACCCTAAATAAATAAATAAATAAATAAATAAATAAATAATAAAAAAAAATAATAAATAAATAAATAAATATGTTAATTAATCCAGAATAAATTATAAGTAATTTCAGTTATAAGTTACTATAAAGTAAATTAAGGGGGATGTACGGCCACCTTTAGTGCAGAGAGAACAAAATGTAAACATTTCTTCAAATGGCTAAAATACATTATATTTTGATCAAATTGTAAGTCTTTATGATAAAGATACAATAAATATGCATAACTGAATGCATGTTGTGCATATATAATCTATACTTTTTGCAGAAAAATGCTTTTGATATGCATATGCTCCTTAGAACTGCGCAGCTACAGAATTCAGCAGAGCCTTAAAAAATCC
>PRKT01000106.1:1378630-1401551 GCA_003671525.1 Saccostrea glomerata | reverse complement strand
AGCAGGCACTATATTTTTGGCGGAATGGCGTATTAAAATATCTTTTTTTGTGATTCTCAAAATTATTGTAGAACAATGAATTTAGTCATAATTTTTACACAGTCAAAGACAGTCAAAGGATTTTTCAAATATCGGTTAAATTAATGATAAGGGACTAAAGTTTAAAAGTATATCAAATAAATATGATTTTCCATACAAACTACAATTATATTTGCTTTTAGAAGCTTCCAATTCTAAATACATTATATGAACCAAAAATCCATAGAAAGTGTTTTTACTCTCTTAGTAAACGGTCAAAACTTTTACTTTTTGTATCATTCCGTATCTCTGTATGACTTCTTTACCATATGTTAAAAAAATTTGTTAGGAAAATTTAAACATAGGATACATATAAGAATAACTAATATATGTATCCTAAAAATTTAAGAAAAATAGAGAAAAATCGAATTAGCCAAAATCTATTTTTGTTACACTTTTATGTCAATTTAGTAATATTAATATAATCTTATAGACCCTATATGGTAATATCTTTTCATGCAAAAAGAAAACATTCAATTTTTTTTGAAACACAGGACCGTATCGCATGATTGTATGCAGTATTTTTTTCACCCATAATGTCCCGTGAAAAGGTAATGACCTTAATGTGACATTGACTCTAATATAAAACTATCTAACTGATACCATCACTTAATGATATTGTCATTTTGAATCTGTAAAAAAATCATTGATTTTTGAATACAAGAAATACTGAGAAGAATCCTACTTTAAAATTTGACCATTTTTGTAAAAAAAATATGGAGCTCTTCTTCTAAAGGAGATTAATGTAGTCTAAAAATGGCCGCAACCCCAAGTTATTTTAAAGGATATTCAGCTATTTTTTCCATAGACCTAAATCGAACCCTTATTAGGTCTATGATTTTTCTAACTGTAAGTTGGCGATCTTTTTTTTATTTTTTTTAAATTCCTATCTGAATTGGTTTTGTAAATATAGAGATGTTTCGCGAACTTTTGAATTTGATTGTAGATTTTCAGCATGCAAAAAATGACGTCATTATCGCATTCGTTAACAAACAGAGCGGAGTTTCCCGAAAGTGACGGAGTTCGGGTAGTGACGGAGTTGGGGGATTGGCGATATTAGGCACACAAATAACATCGGGTTCAATAGCGAACAAATATTGTACATAGCAGACGAGTTTCAAAAGAGGATGAACGGACCACGTAACGACTATGAACAACTACCATTTGGAAAGTAGGTCTACTGAACAAATGTTCTAATTTCATATAGAATCTAGCAGCTGTGTAACACATGCGCTTGTTTCATACAGTACGCTTTTTCTACAATATAAAACAAGTAGAAATCTATACCCTAGCGTACTGTAGACTGTAGTGACTAGTGTAGTGTATAAAACAAGCGCCTGTGCTGTATAGGCCAACTCAACACAGTTCCACGGTTTCGAGTAGGGTCAGCGTTTTCTAGGGGGTCCAAGGTCAATTTTACTTAGTTTAGAATATGTATTTGATAATCAAGCAAAATTCCAGGGGGGGGAACCATCATCTTGCAAAAGAATTAGAAAAAAATACTTCTAAAAACTTATCAAATAACTATAAACATGATGAAAAGACAGTGAAAATAATTTTTAATCAGGATGACTCTATTTTGTTGTATTTCCCGTACCCCTAAGGGTCATCTGTAAAGAGCCTATATCTCATATCCTGAAGTGACGTCATTAATAAATTAAAAGTTATTCAACAGGGATCAAATATTTTTTTTATCATATCTAAAATTTGCTCGAATATTGACTACTTTAAACCTTGCACATTTTTTTCAAAATGCGTTAATATGGTCGATATTAACGCACTTTGAAATAAAAATTATTTTTTCAAAGTGCGTTAACTTGGTCCCAAATCTAACGCACTTTGAAAAAATTTTTCAAAGTGCGTAATTTTTCAAAGTGCGTTGTAACACACCACTGAACGAAATTTTCATAGAATATTTATTACATATTGCCGTTGTACACCTATTACTTTAATTTTCATCCTACACATATTTTGGGTTTCCCATTGCAAAACATGGATACTGCCATTATATTCATATTAGAGGCGGTTGATCATTTATAATTCACTGCTCACAGTCTTCAAATTTGTAATATATTTTTCCTTGACACCTTTACCCATTTGTTATGAAGATTTCAGTTTCGCAGGAATAATACCAATGTTGATAATATGTGGATTTTAACACAGCATCCTTTTAAGAGCTAACAGGTTTGTTATATAAATCTTTCTCTGTGAATATAAATGTATTTCAATTACACGAACATCATACATTGAGTACGTCAGAACTTAATCTTTTTTAATATTGTGAAGAAAAAAGCAATACCAAGTTAAAAACAAATATTTAATGACCAAACATAAAAACAATGGTATATGTGAGAGTTTTTGTGCGTACAAATTATCTGGTGTGTAAATGAGGTTTTCCTTTTATAAAAAAAAAATATACTTGAGTTCTTTTTGTTGTTTTTAATCGCGATTTTACGAAAACATCGGTGTCCGTTATTGGTTTTTATTTATAACAGAGTACTAGATTTACCGCTTTTGGCAAGTGATACTGCTGATTTAGTAATAAATACGCATGTTTCCTAAAGTTTTTATGCATTAATGAATTCATTTAAACCAAGAAAATGTTCATGAAAAGTTTGAATAAATTCGTGCACCGGTAAAAAAGAAATGGCTAAAAATCCGGTACCGTCGGGCGTCGGGAAGACTTTATTTTCCGCTTGCCGTCAGTATGTAGAGTTGTCGTTCTTATCTCTTTCAGTGTATGACGCTACACTAAAACGAGTTCCATTACGAAAAACTTTTGAGGTTCTTTATAATTAAATTTTACTTTGAACGAAATCTAATATTCCAAATAAGATTACTTTATCATCACTTTTACTTACATTATGAAAATTAGATCAATTCAGGAGAAAATGACATGAACTATTTGTGGCGGATGTTTATGCATATTTTCTGAATATCATCGGAGTAAATCGGTCGACACAGTAGCCTCGCTTTCGGCTCTATATAATCAACACAAATTGCTGCGCATGTTAAATGCGTGATGACCATGGGAGATTGAACATAGTTCAACTCCCAAAAATCAGATATAAAAAAACCCGGAGAGGGCTACATTATTGCTAGCTTAAAGTCAAAAACATAATATTATACATGTTTTCCAAATAAGTTTTGATAAAACTGTTAAATAATATGTTCTCCGTATTAAATATGCGTTTTTCCGCAAATTGAGAATTCAAAATGGATAAGAAACGTACTTCGACTCCCTTTCTATTGCTTAGAACTTGACAAGTGCACAACGGAGCACTACTAAAACACAGTATTCATCCTGATGTTGGGATATACACACTACACGGTGTAAAAGAGCATTATACTTAATTCTGATTTACCTGGGGCATAAAAATAGATATTTTATGCCCTATTCACACGGAGAGTTTAATGCCCTGTTCACACGACGAGTTTAATTCGCAGTAAATTAGTGCGAAGTAAACTAATGCGAATCAAATTAATGCGAATTAAATTGCGTTCACACGACAGCTAATGCGAAGTAAACTAATGCGGATTAAAATTTTTCTTCTGCAGTCAGGCGTCAGTAAGTCTATATCGTTCTTATCTCTTTCAGTGTATGACGCTACACCAGAGACATATAACTGTTTATATGTCTCTGGCTACACTAAAACGAGTTCCATTACGAAAAACTTTTGAGGTTCTTTATAATTTAGTTTTACTTTGAACGAAATCTAATATTCCAAATAAGATTACTTTATCATTACATTTACTTACATTATGAAAATTAGATCAATTCAGGAGAAAATGACATGAACTATTTGTGGCGGAGGTTTATGCATATTTTCTGTTGAATATCATCGGAGTAAATCGGTCGACACAGTAGCCTCGCTTTCGGCTCTATATAATCAACACAAATTGCTGCGCATGTTAAATGCGTGATGACCATGGGAGATTGAACATAGTTCAACTCCCAAAAATCAGATGAAAAAAACCCGGAGAGGGCTACATTATTGCTAGCTTAAAGTCAAAAACAAAATATTATACATGTTTTCCAAATAAGTTTTGATAAAACTGTTAAATAATATGTTCTCCGTATTAAATATGCGTTTTTCCGCAAATTGAGAATTCAAAATGGATAAGAAACGTACTTCCGACTCCCTTTCTATTGCTTAGAACTTGACAAGTGCACAACGGAGCACTACTAAAACACAGTATTCATCCTGATGTTGGGATATACACACTACACGGTGTAAAAGAGCATTATACTTAATTCTGATTTACCTGGGGCATAAAAATAGATATTTTAGTTTTATCGATTCAAAACTAACCACTTAGAAACTTACTTTGATGAATGATGAAGGAACAAGCGAGAATTCTGCAAGACGACTTAATGTTAGTGACAACTTAGGCCTGTTACAACGCCAGGAATCGATACCGGGAAGGGGGGGGGGGCTTAGGCACACAAATATTTTGCAAAGAAATACATAATATAGGCATTGAAAATTGGGCTTACCTTGTGGAGGGTGTAGGGGGTCACTTTCAATTTGCTACCGACGGCTATGTGCAATGTATAAGAAAAAAAAGAGTTTGGCTGAAAGACCTTCTACTCGCCTTCTCCTTGTTCTCAATGAGATTAAATGAGTACATGTAAATTTAAAAGGTTTTCGAAAGATATAATTATTACAAATTGATTCTCTCAATTACTAAATTCTAAGTCTAGAATTTTTTGTTTTATACATATATTTTTTTTTTCAAAGTGCGTAATAAGTCCCCAGGGTAAAAAATGTTTATGTACACTCTTACCGCACTTTGAAATTTTTTTTCAAAGTGCGTTGATTTTGTCCCAATTTTAACGCACTTTGAAAATTTTTTTCAAAGTGCGTAATTTTTTCGAAGTGCGTTGCCACAGAGCCACAAGGGATGATTAACGCTAGAGTTCCGATTGACCACTTGATAGAAAAGCAGAAATTCCTCTTAATTAGAAGATAAAAAATGACATAAAAACTTTTAAGTGTTGCGTACGACGTTTTCCATGCATCTTTTCTGAAACATCTGCTATTGCAGCAGCGATATATACTTAGTATTGCAATATGGTATGAAGATCCTTGTGTATGGATATTCAGTTTCCCTGGCGGTGATTATCTATTTTCTCAAATTCAACATTTCCAATATTTCTCTTCTGTAGGACCTCGAGGACAGCAATCAGAGAAGAGGGATTGCCAGTCGATGGAGATGCAAATCATACTGAAGTTCATGTGAACAACAGATCACGCTGCATTCAAGAAGAGTATAATACTACACTTATCATAACTGAGATTTTATTCTACCTTTTATTTTAATACTTAAACAAAATTTAAAAACGATAGGAAAAAAATGATTGTTATCTCTGATAAAAATATTTTTCCTATAAATCATTTCTTGAGTAAATTGTGACATAATTTTACATTTCCCCCTTGTAGATTATGCTCCAATAAAGATTGCAACAAGAAGAAGAAAAATGTTACAAAACCTAGAAGTCTTGTGAGATTTGTCTTTATTTATAATTTTTGATACAGACTTTATTGTTGCTACCATACTGGCTTTATAGGAATACATAGTTGATACTCAGCTTTAATGTTGTTACTGATTGATTCTTTCACCAACACCTTTTTTTTCATTAAAAAATGCACACTTTGGTCAGCAATCTGCAGGGAAAGTGAAGAAAGGTGATGCATTTTCACTTATAGAGGAAGGCTGTCATCAACATCCACATCCATATAAATTAATTCACTCAAGGTACATCTTAACCTCTTTCTGTCTCTGATAAGAGGTGATTTTTACTCTCTCTCTCTCTCTCTCTCTCTCTCTACATATGTATGTGTTTATAAAGTGTAAATGCATTCCATGCAATATCTTTATCCAGAAAGCAAAAAAGTTCAAAAAGAGTGGAAAGAAAAGACTTCCAAAACTTCAACAACCATTTAAATGAAGTGCAGACAAAATATGCTAGAACAGTATGGTATGTAAAGTTTCTCTTATAAATACAAATACTTAAGTGGCACAAACACAATTACAATAATTGGCAAAGGCCCACTGAACATCATAAAATAATGTTTACATAATTTTTTTTCATGAATTGTCAAGTAACTTGTTAACTTGTTGACTTCTAAGTTCAAAACAGTTTCTGTAAAATATTTAACAGTAACTTTCAAGACTTTATGTATATTAATTATTGTTTACATAATACATATAATTGTAACATATATTTCTCATTGCTAAGATTATTATTTTTCTTTGTTATGTTATAAATATTACTGAAGAATGTGTTTCTTAGCTTAGAATAAGATTTACAGTGAAAAAGAAAATGTATTTCATCCTCAATCACACCAGTATTGCAAACATTACAATATCTTTCATCTCTTGATGTGGAAATATATCTACCACTTTCTATTGCAAGATTATGTGCACTTAGTCTAATTCTACTAAAAGAGGATCTCTCAGATCTTTTTTTGAGTAAATCAACATATAAGGACTTGTTTTTCTTAAGTATACTTTCTTGAAGAAATCAAGTTTTTTTGAACCAAAGATTTTTGAAGTTTGCTCCTGAGTACACTGATCAATGATTCTTTGTTTAATGATTAGTAAAAGGTGTTGGATGGAACCTGTATATTTTGTAATGTTTGAGAATTCAAGATTATCTAGAATAGAAAATAATTTCTTAGTTCAAGAATTACACTTACTTGTGGATTGGTAAAGTTTAAAGGCCAAAGAATCTGAAGTTTTCAGGTGATTCCAATATTTGATAATTGAGAAGGAAATTTTGGACCAAAATGATAGTCTTTTTAAAGACGTTCGATCCTGATATTTAAAGTCTTAAACTTTTTTTGTCAAGGATATTTTTATAGTTTTTACATACATAGCTTAATTAAAATTCAAATCAAAAAATGGGGGTCATTAGGCTTCTTTTGGCTCTACAGTACATTTAATATGACCTTTTTGCACTGAAATTTGTGTCTTAATTAAAAAGTATATTTTTGACGTTTTCCCTCCAATATTTTTATCCAATTAAAGCATGAAACAAAATGAATTCATAATTTGTTTAAAAAAGACACTCAAAAATTGTGACTAAGAAAAAGTTTTAAATTGCTTGGCATAATCAATTATTTGACCTTTCTGCACTAATGAAAAGTGATTTTTCTGGCATTAAAAATTTAATAAGAAAGAAAAATATTTTAAAGTCTTAAACTTTTTCTGATTTTAAGCAAATAGGCCAAATTTTTCTTGAATATTTAGAAAAAGAACATCAAAAGCTGGGGTATATGATGTTAATTTTCAGATATTACTAAAAAAGTGTCAATTTTACGTTAAAATTGGCTCAATTTTTTCCCAGATTTTCAGAATATATTTACTATATTTGTCACACTTTGTTGATAGAATTCATCAGAAATAGTTTAATAGATATTTCAGAACCAGCATAACACATTTAACTGCAAAAAACAGCTTTTTGTGCAACCAGGAAGGAAAAACAGTACTGTTATGGTTAAAATGGAAAAACTGATCATTTTCGTCTAAAAAACCTTCTGCCACAAAATATATAGTCCCTATCTTAATTCTACTTGAATGGAATTTCATCGCTGTTTTTTCATTAAATATAGTTAAATTTGCACTGTAGAATTCAGATTTAATGTTAGAACTTAAAAATGATGCAGAATTTTATAAATAAAGGACCTGACCAAATTACGCTCAAAATCTCAGGATCGAACGTCCATAAGTTCTGCTGAACAACCAGCATTGGATGTTTTGTAGTGTACTCCAAGGATGTCTTTAATAAATTTTAAGTGAAACAATATTTGAAATATCTCTGGATGAGAGATCCACTCCCGTTATTTCACTACAAAAGAGTAGAACTGCAAGTAGCATCAAAGAGTTTTTCTAAAAGTTTACATGGGTTATTAACAGTGTTTTCCCTTTGTTTCAAAGTAAAGGGTTAGAGATAAGTTGTAACAGGCTAGGGGATGAGGTTTATGAACTAAATCTCTGTGGACCTAACAACAAATTTTTATTTCAAAGTGGCATTTTGTCAATTGGTGCAGTCAATTTGGCCGGTAGCCGGTTCTTAGGGAAAACACTGCAGTTATCAAATCCAATAAATCTTATCATTTTAAAACATGCTTTTCTAGCCTTTTCAATAAGCACAGCTGTTGCTTAATTAAACTTCTTATTACATTTCATCATAATACCTAAATAACAGTATTTTGGTATAATTTGTATTGCATTACTATTAAAACTAAATTCATTTCCTTGAGGTTTGCCATTTGAGTTAAATATCACAACTTTAGACTTTTGCTTTCTGAGAAGATTACAATATCATCAGCATTTAACAGACAATTTACTTGAATATTGAAATACTTGCACAGGATCACATTTTCCATTTTTTAAGTCATTGACAATACCATCAATAAAAACATTAAAAAGTGTGGGGCTTAAGACATCCCCTTGTTTGACACCACACTCAGAAGCAATTGAATACATCATTTAATCCATCAGAAAATTTGATTCTACTCATTACTATACATTGAAAATAAAATATTGAACATTTTTTGGGAAATATTACATTCAAGAAGTTTACAAAATAAAATAAATGGTGCTGCTCGTCAGATTTTCATCTTAAAAATTGTGACCTTGAAATATGACAAACATGCGTCAGAACTTCAATTACTAGCCTGAATTAGCACAACTTAGAGATGCATCTTAATTGGCATATGATCTTGCAAATCTGAAGATTTCTCCCTGTAACCATCCAGTCTTGCATAAATTTTTATTCTGATTTAGTAATTTGAATAAAAAATTAAACATGACTGTTTGCAAGTTTGACAATTACATGTATGAATAACGGCCGGCCTCATATCCATCTGTGATGCTTTGGGGTATCCATCTCATCCATCTCATCCACAATTATGAACCTTTCACAGAATCTTTGTTAAATAGTGCCATTGTGACCTCTTACATTACTTTTTAATCAGACATGTATTTTGGGTTTCCCATCTACTTTCAGAGATTCTATTACATAATGCCATTGTGACCTCCTATTTAATTTTTGATCTGAAACTTATTGTGTGTCTCCCAGACAGTGCAAAACCTGGACTTTGCCTGTATAACAATATGGGGGGTGGGGTATCATTTAGAGAGCTTATCACTCACAGTTCCTCTAGTTTATGTATGTATTCTCACATGAAGATGAATCCTTATTTCAGTCCCATATTTACTTCTTACAGTCTGATAACCTTTTTAAGAATTATTTTTTTCTTTTTTTATTTTAAATCAATTAAGGGTAATGTGAACTTTCCTTATCAAAGTTTGTACATATGGTCCATCAATCCCTTTAACATAAATATCCAGGCATATAGTATATGAAGAAGGTGGGGGTGGGGGCTGCATACCCCTACCACTTTTTTCAATACATAACTTTACTTCTGGAGATTTACCTTGAAAGCCCCTCCCCCTTTTCAGTATAGGAAAATAAAAGTAATGTAGTAAAATAAGGGAAAAAAGGTGCTGAAAGAAGTTTGCCTACCCCCTTTTTGCTTTCTTTTTTTTATTTTGAATTTTTGCTTGTCAGGTTTTTCAGATATTAAAGCTGATTTTTTTTCTCCCTTCCCCTCTCCCTTTAAAGATGATGCAAAGTCACTGATAATTAGTCTCTATTTTGTAACTTTTTCACATTCTCATTTTCTTCCAAAGGCAAGTGAAGTATTAATATCCCCTCCCTTTTAAAGTATAAAAAAAATTGATAGCACCTCTAATTTTCAAAAGTTTGAGATTTTCTTGTCAGTCACTCCCAAATTTCATTTTATTCGTTGACAAGCAGATTGTACTTTTTCTTATGTTAACAGGTTGGCATGGAAGGTATAATAAAATTACCGTTCCTTTGCAATCTCTAAACCTAGATAGAGCACAATCTGCATGCATGAAATGACAAATTGGTATGAAGATGGGGAAATATAATACCAGAATTCCTTACTTTTGTTTTTATTAACATTTAAAACTTGGTCAAAATAGAGATTTACGGACCAAGTACAGATTCATTGAGTGATAAAGTATCTGTACCTTTAATAAATATATTTAATACTTTACTTATAGTATTCCTGATAGTGATGTTGCTGGGTTCCATAAGGTAAAAGCATGTTTCATGATTATTTATACAGATGTAAATATACACAATACAATGGCATATTTTTTTTGTTAGCACAGTAACCAACTTTGCAGCTATTCATTGTCAAAAAAATACATACATGCCATTTTTCTGCAACAGCTGCAATATTAATTCATAGATTTACAATGGAAGAACTCAGAAAGCATATACACATGTACTCAATATTTTCCTACCCAGCTTATGCAAATCTTATGTTTAAGGTATTTCTTCCCTTGGAATTTTAATGAACCAGACGTCTCACTCTAGACTGTAGCTCTACTGATTTTTACTTTAAACAAATGAGGAGAAAAGTAGCAGTTGGACTTGAAACTTTGCAATAGCAATACATAGAATAATGAAGCTTGAGTTCCTCTTTTTTTGTGGCTAGATTGCAGGGGAACTAAATCTGTATGAGGAGTGGCATTTTGAAAGTATTTTTCAGAAGTTTCTATTTATAGTAACCAAGTCAACACTGTTCATCAAAAACAAATGTGAAATATAAAACCCTTGCACCACCTGTTCAAAGGTTATGATCAAGGTTAATGTTTTTTAAAGGTAAAACAAACTCCGGGATCAAGGACAAAGGGCCAAGGTTGTTGGTTTATAAAAAAAGGCCTTGTCTCAAAGATTACATTTGGGAAGTAAGAAAGCACTGGTCCTTACCATTCAATAGTTATGGCCAAGATTAAAGTTTGTAAAAAGTAGGTCAAAACACAAAGATCAAGGTCAAAGTTGTTGATATGCAATGAAAGGTCTTGTCACAAGGATTAAATATGTGAAGGACGAAAGCTCTAGCCCTTACTGTTCAAAAGTTATGGCCAAGGTTAAAGTTTGTAAAAAGTAGGTCAAACTCCAAGGTCAAGGTGAAAGGGTAAACTTGTTGATATCCAATGAAAGGTCTTGTCACAAGGATTAAATAATTGAAGTATGAAAGCCCTAGCCCTTACCGTTCAAAAGTTAAGGCCAAGGTTAAAGTTTTCGCGAAAGTAAAGAATTCTCCAAGGTCAAGGTCAAAAGTGTTGATTTCAAAAGAAAAGATTGATATTTGAAATATGAAATTCCTAGTATCTACCATTTAAAATTAGGTCCAAATTAAAAGTTTAGATTTTTTTGTGTAAGGGGGGGTCAAACGTCAAGGTCAAAGGTTCTTTATATCAAATGAGAGGTCTTGTCACAAGGATTAAACATATGAAGTATGAAAGCCCCAGTCCTATCTCTTAAAAAAATATGTTCAAGGTTGTATTTTCAAAATAGGTCAAACTCCAAGGTCAAGGTCAAAATTCTTGGTATCCAATAAAGCAATTTCTTACAAGGATTACATATGTGAAGATGAAATCCCTAGCCCGTAACGTTCAAAAGTTATTGCCAAGGTTAAAGTTTTTTCATAAGTGTGGAAATCTCCAAGGTCAAGGTCAAAGTTGTTGGTATCCAATGTATGGTCTTTCAACAAAATATATATGTGAAATATTAAAGTCCTGGTATCTACCGTTTAAAAGATATGGCCAAAGTAAAAGGTAAGAATTTTTGTGTAAAAGTGGGTCAAACTCCAAGGTCAAGGTCAAATTTGGTGGTACCCAAAGAAAGGTCTTGTCACAAAGAATGCACCTGTGAAATATGAAAGTCATAGCTCTACTAAATCAAAAGTTATGGGCAAGGTTTAAGATTTTGCGGACAGAGAGACAGCTAGACAGACGGACGGACACGACAAAAACTATATACCCCCGAAACTTTGTTTATGGGGGCATAATTATATACAAACAGACAGCTAGACAGATGGACGGACACAACAAAATCTATATTCTATTATACCCCTGAAACTTTGTTTATGGGGCTTAAATATATAAAAACTTGTTCAAATATATAATTTTGAAAATAAAAGTTCCAAAAAATTGGTTCTTTATAAACATATTTGAATTGTGAATATCTGCAAAAACCTATGCAAAATTTGCAAATGGTATTTCTCTATTGAGTATGAATTTAAAATTTTTCTTTTTTTTCAAAAATCTATCAACAGGAAGATGGAATTGCCTAAAAAAAGGCTGTAAATCCATTTTGCTGTCATCAAAAAAATGCAGACTTAATTTAGATTAACATGAATGATTCCATTCAATGTCACATAAAGGAGTATTCCACTTAAGTATAGTAGGGTGGTCCCTTTTTACACCCTTGGTTAACTGGATAGATAGTAGCAATGGGTATTTTGTTTGATTTCATTGTGTATAACAAAGTATTTCTAATAAAATCATTGGGCATTCATAATGAATTATTAAACATATCAAAAAATACAAGCCAATTTTTAACACACATCGCGCTAAAAAATGCCGGAACTTTTCCCCTCCATCAGACTACGGTTTTTCTGTTACATGTAAATGGGCGGAGACATTTAGATTAGATACTATAAAAAGAATATCCGTGATATATAATATTTTTCCTTTCAAAGACGAATTATATGTTCAATATTCACAATCAACAACAAGTACAATTTTCTATTCACAAAACTCTAGCAATGTGAATGAACCACCATAACAAGATTAACCAAACAAGTCCATATGCTGACCGATACATGATCGACTGAGTACATTTCAACTGAGTGCTTGCTAGCACGTTTACTGTGGGCATTTACCTGTAACGATACAAATCCACGTGGCTTGTTGTGATTCGAAACAGGTCATAAAGAGGTTAATCGCATGTAAATGAAAACAGCGACGAGGTTCAAAATCACAATACTTTTAATTAGAATACATAGAGCACAAGGTTGTTCAACAAAGATATTTTTACTCAACCTTTACACATATGATATACACATTATATATCAAACTCGACTCTGAACAAATCTGTGCTCGGTGTTTACGACAGCTTGAAAGTGTGTATCTCTCAGTGATTTCTTTTGATACATGTATTCATGAAAATCAAAGGACCCCTACTTCAAAACGCAGCTTCGTGTGCTATGTATATCTATTATTTGACATTTTTAGATGAAGATTCAAATAATAAAGACATTAGTTATTAACTAGAACTGTCCAAACCGGACAAAATACCCCCCGCTGGGTTTTTCAGAAGTAAGTTTTTCCATAATAAAGATATGTATCAAACATGAATTATGAAATTTTTCTTCCAGTGACCTTGAAGTTCCCCAAATGACCTTGGGTCAGGGTCACGACACACCCTTGGGTCATTGGTAATCTTTGTGTGAATTGACAACCTACCAAGTTTATCCATAAGAAAGATATCGACAGGACAAGGATTATGAATTTTTTCTTCCAATAACCTTGAGCCAAGCGCTCGGCACTAGAAGTGAAAGTCACGGGTCTTTCGGATATGACCTTAAAAACGTAGGTCCCGTGTCACGGTAGGCGCTGGCACGATAAAGAACCCTCACTGCTCAATGGCCCTGAGTGCCGAGTATAGGTCTAAATTTGAAGCCCTTCACCGGCATACGGTGACGTCTCCATATGAGTGAAAAATTCTCAAGAGGGACGTTAAACAATATACAATCAATCAATCCAATAACCTTGAAGTTCCCGAAATGACCTTGGGACAAGGTCATGACACACCCTTGGGTCATGGGCTATCTTTGTGTGAAATGAGAACCTACCAAGTTTATTCATAGGAAAGATATGGACTAGACACGAATTATGAATTTTTTCTTCCAATGACCTTGAACTTCCCCAAATGACCTTGGGTCAAGGTCATGACACACCCTTGGGTCATGGGCTATCTTTGTGTGGAGTAGTAGATTCTAATGTCCCTCTGTAAGAAAGATATGGACTGGACACGATTGCAGACAGACAGACAGACGGACAGCCAGACAGACAGACGGACAAGGTTATTCCTATATACCCCCCAAACTTCCTTTGCGGGGGTATAATAACATTTAATTTTTAAAGTCTTTGATAAATGTTCGAAATTTGACGAGTAACCGGGGACCACAAATAAGCCTTAAATGAGACTTGTCCTTTGGAAACAAAGTCAAGGATACATGTATATTGTTCTTTATTAACCAAGTAAATTATTGGGCCAGACAGACTCATGGTGGTTCATTAATTATTTTCAGCTGAGCAGCACCTACATGTATGAGTATATATAGTTTATTGAAGGTCCCTAGGTCTTGACCCAGTCTGTCTGACTTTGCTAATTTATGCTATATTTGTTGAAAGTAATAGTTTTTGCCAAATATTTTTATTTCAAAATTATTCATCTATTCACTTAAAAGATTATACTTGCATTAAAAGTAATTAGAACTTTATTCAGTACTTGTCTCAATTTTCATTTTTAGCCTTCTGTGTCTCAAAAGAAGGTGAATTTATCAAACTATGGAAAAATGGTTCACAAATCAACATTAAAGAAGACCCTAACATCACCTCCCAGGGAACCTGACAGAATGCTGAAATTCAAATTGTTTGAACAAAATGACATTTATATGAAACCGTCAGAGACAGAACATTTAAATCAGAACACTTCCTCAGACACCAGCTGTCGATCAGGGACAGTTTTAGTGGAATCTTGGGACATTGTGGAGGAGACGGTCCACAGACGATGGAAATCCAAATCCTGGTGGTCCCTCCCTCAAGATGGTCATCTGCCTGAACAGTGATCACCAACACAAAACACACTGTAGGGCAGCCAAACAACCCTCAACTTGTCTTAATTTAACTCACCAAAAGATAAAGAAAATAAATTTTATTTTTTAGGTATTTTTAGCTTATTTTCATTTGGCTTATTTTAAAATCAATACAGTTTCTATACTTATACAATGATTATGAATGTTTGTCATATCTGATCTACAATGGCACACAGACTTTGTACAGTTTATAAGGGTTATATCCACTTAGATAGGTTATCTGTTTTCTTCCATCGGGAGTTTTTGCTGAAAAAAAAATGCAATACATTAATATTTACCTTTATAAATCAACACTGTAACTTTAAACTCTTGTTGATAGATTAATCCAATCCACATCATTGAGGTTAGATAAAATCTGTAATAGATACCTTCTGGAAGTTGAATCCATCTTCTGTCTTCATAATAATCCATTACTTTCTGAATTTCCTTTTCATTGTATTTAGGAACCTCAACTGGTATGAAAGGCTCTAAGAAGTCAATACCCTGAAATAAACACAGTCACCGTGAAGAATGAATTTTTCTTGTGTTAGATTTTGGAATGTTGAATATAATCTTTAAAGTATGGATTGATAAATACCTCTTTGCCAAGCAAATCTGTTGGCAGATATGGATCTCTATCACTAACATGTCGTAACCAGCTCTCCACAGAGCAAAGAGCAACTGCATTTTTCTGAAATGGGCAGAAAAAAATCATTAATTAATGTGATTGTATAATTGTCAACATTTTGATATGATCTCTCAAGAAATTGCAATATAAGCAACAGAACACAAACATACAGTATCTGATTGTAAGAGGTCTGAGAACTGTTTGACTAGACTCAACTGTTGAGCATGAATCTGAAAGAGAGAAAGATGATCTTATTTAATAATCATGTTAAGGTTCAAAATCGGTATGATTAAAATCAGATGACCAGGTCTGAGGACTATCAAAACAAAATTTAAACAATTTTTAATCTTCTTGATGATTAATGTCTTTTTAAATTCACTAATCACTAAGATGATTAACAAAAGATCTTTTATCTAAGCAATCCTTTCTTTAAATCTGAAAATTTCCTATTAAGATTCCAAGGTAACCCAAGGGACCAAGATTTAAAACAAACTTAAATCTACAGATTGTAAAAAGGGTTTCATAAAAAAAAATTGTTTCTTTATGGTTAAATGGTTCTTTAGAAGATAAATTTTTATGATATCCACCATATTTTTGCCTTTCCTTGATTATCTATCATTTTTAGAGGACAATGCACTTCAATTGATTAAACTTGAATCCCCTGTAACCAAGGATACTCTATGCCTTGGAAGACATGCAGTCCTTATTCCCTGGAAGGACCTTCACACACCAGCTGGACATTGAATCTAAGATCCTTGTATTACTAGTCAGGTGCTCTAACCAGAGAGCATCCAAGGCACATTGCACATTACCCAAACCACTTCACTGTCAGCACAGGGGCCAGTTACATACCATATAAGATTCTACATATCATTTTATATGCAACAAGAGGCCCATAGGCCACACAGATCACCTGAGTAACTGTGGTGATGAAGTTCTTTACCAGATTTCCCCTCTTGTTATACCTTTTGTGGCCCCCTACCCCCTCTCCTGTCATGATTTAAATACTTTAGAATCTACAATACCCTATGATGCTTCATATAATTGTCAGCTTTTCTGGCCTTGTGGTTCCCCAGGATGCTTCCATAAAAGTTTCAGCTCCACTGGCCCAGTGGTTCTTGAGAAGAAGATGTTTAAAGATTTTTCCTATATATTTCTATGTAAAACTTGAATTCCCTATTGTGACCCTACCCTAGAAGTTGAATATGTCAAAAGTTTACTGACGGACGGACGGACGGACAATGGACATAGGGTGATCAGAAAAGCTCACTTGAGCTTTCATCTCAGGTGAGCTAAAAATAGACCAATCAAAGCTGTTCTTGAGAAGAAATTTTTTCTATATATTCCAAAGTAAAACCTTGACCGATCATTGTGGCTTCACCCTATCCCTGAGGGTCATGATTTGAACAAACTTGAACCTACAACACATAAGGATGGTTCCATATATAACTATTGTTTCTTTGTTTCTATATATTCCTACGTAAAACTTTGACTGATCATTGTGGCTCGACCCTAACACCTGGGGGGTCGATTTGAACAAACTTGAATCTACAATACTTAAGGATGCTTCCACCTGAGTTTCATCTTTACTGGCTTTAAGTTAGTGGTTTTTGAAAAGAAGATTTTTTAAAAATGCCATTCATTTTTCAATAATTCATAATTATCTCCCCTTAGAAAAAAGTGTGACCCTTCATTTGAACAATCTTGAATCCCCTTCACCCAATACTTTGTGGCAAGTTTGGTTAAAATTGGCCTAGTGATTCTTGAGATGATGAAAATGTGAAAAGTTTACAACAACAATAACGACAGACAAATTTTTATCAGAAAAGCTCACTTGAGCCTTTGGCTCGAGAGAGCTATAAAAGAGGAAAAGGGCACCAACATCAGCCTGAATTTACACAGGGTCGATCTAGGAAACACTCCCTCATTTTCAATAATATACCTTGCAGTTAGAGGAATAATGCCTGGATTCAATCAGGAATAATTACTCTTCATCACGGATATCTAAGAATCATTTAATTTTTTTTTTTGTAACTCCTAAATCCTGTCGTTCAAGTGATGTAGAATTAATTTGTACACTGTTGGCTCAACATTGCATTCAAGATTTAACAGGGGATGTGATTGGTGTTTTTCATGTGTTTTTTTAGATCAGATCTGACCAATCATGTTTCGTCTTCTAACTTGCATGGGGTTTTCCAAAATGTTGTCTGTTCTCGGCTCAAGCCTTGTCATGAATGAACAAATCCACCATTATTATTTAAATCGTAGAGGTTGTATGTTTTAACTGCAATTATCAAAAGAAAAGATAGTTTTAGTGAACAAGTGATCTTTAGTTTGTATTTTTTAGCTCTGGAAAGACTTCCAGCTGGAGAAAATGCAAATTTTACCTGGTCTTAGCAGATGACTCAAAGTACATCAACTCACACAACTGGATATTGAGTTAGTATAACTCAACTTAAGCCCTATAACAAGAGGCCCATGGGCCACATCGCTCACCTGACCACTGTGGCTAGGAAAAAGTAGAAATTGGTTTTATTATTGAAAAGTTTAAATCCAAAATAAACCTTTGACCAGTTATGGTTTTGCTATTCTTGAGAAGATGATTTTTAAAGAATTTTCCTATATATTTCTATCTAAAACTTTGTTCGGCCATTGTGGCCCCGCCCTACCCCCAGGGGTCATGATTTGAACAAACTTGAATCAACACTACCTGAGGATGCTTCCATATAAATATGATCAATTATGGCTTTGTAATTCTTGAGAAGAAGATTTTTAAAGAATTTTCCTATATATTTCTATGTAAAACTTTGGTCAGCCATTGTGGCCCCGCCCTACCCCCAGGGGTCATGATTTGAACAAATTTGAATCTACACTACCTGAGGATGATTCCATATAAATAAGACCAATCATGGCTTTGTTATTCTTGAGAAGAAGATTTTTAAAGAATTTTCCTATATATTTCTATGTTAAACTTTGTTCGTCCATTGTGGCCCCGCCCTACCCCCGGGGGTCATGATTTGAACAAACTTGAATCTGGATGTTTCCCCTATAAGTTTCATTTTTCCTGGCACAGTGGTTCTTAAGAAGAAGATTTTTAAAACATACCACCGAATTTTCATTAATTTCGAAATATCTCCCCTTAAATGAGGGCGTGGCCCTTCATTTGAACAAACTTGAATCCCCTTCACCCAAGGATGCTTTGTGGCAAGTTTGGTTAAAATTGGCCCAGTGGTTCTTGAGAAGAAGTCGAAAATGTGAAAAGTTTACAGACAGACAGACGGACAGACAGACGGACGCCGGACAAAATGCGATCAGAAAAGCTCACTTGAGCCTTCGGCTCAGGTGAGCTAAAAATGACTGAGGTTTCAGTTTTAGTAAAGAATATCTATTGTTATACCTTTAAAAATTTGTTCCTATAAAAATCTAATGGCCTAATGTCCTCATGCAGCCAGTTTGGCTTTTGGATCTGACAAAATGCACGTTTTGAGAACGCAGTAAATAAATGTAATTATAGTTTGATTCTAGTTATTATTTCATTGGTTGCAGGTATTTTCTTTGAAAAAGGGAATATTTCCAAGATCACCATTTGTGCTGACGGTGGTTCCCATTTCCATTTTGTACCATATTGATTAGAAAAAATCTAATATAGTATGTTATCGGTCCCTGTGACTGTCAGGTTTAATTAAAAACAAAAGACCCATGGGCCACATCACTCACCGAAGCACTGTGGCAAGGAAAAAAGCAAAAATCAGTTCAGTAAAAATTTTAAATCCATAGGAGGTCCCCACCTACCCTTAAAGGTGAGAGGGGCATGATTTGAACAAAATTGAATCTACACTAAGGATACTTGCATATTTCTTTGACTAACTGGCTTTTTTACCCTTGAAGTTTTAACTTGCATTGTAGTACTGCCCTACCCCTATTTTCCTATTATTTTCCTATATTTCTGTGTAAAACTTTGATCGTCCATTGTGGCCCCACCCTACCCCTGGGGGTCATGATTTGAACAACCTTGAATCTACACTACCTGAGGATGTTTTCCAATAAGTTTCATCTTTCCTCAGAAGATTTTTAAAACAGGCCATCAAATTTTCACTATTTTTTAGGGATGTCAATGAATAGTCGACTATTCGACTGTCAGTCGAATGGAACGACGATCAAATAATGAAACAACATTCAAATATTAAAATAAATGCAAGAAAAGGGGGTGAAAATGAAATTTTCATCTCAAATTTGAAAAAGGGTCCTTCCTCAAACTATACAGCTGCATAGTGTACGTCCTCAGAAGAATAAGAGCTCAAACACAGTCACAGTATATAAATAATTTTCCACATTGTACATATAGAAAAACAGTAACTACATACCGTGATAATTATTTCTCAATCACTACTAACTTTTTTTTGTTATTGTAAATGTGGTAAATTATTCAACGCTATACTGGACTATGAAAATTATCTAATTGACTTTTACCAATCATATCTATAAACTCTAGGAATTTCTTAGGAACACACAGTATTTGCATAGCCGTGAAGTTTTAAAGTTCGATAATTATTAAAACAATAATCTTACATAAAAGACATTTTGATATATAGCTTGGGCAATCATAAATTAAACAAACAGTATTTAACATTTTCATCGGATATGGATAGTGTGTGTTTACAATTCCCCATTTCAAATTTATTTTAATTAATAAGATTTCAAAAACGCTGTGCTATAGAAAAAAAAATCAATGTTCCGAATAGTCGACTATCGTTCGAATACTGCAAATGAATGTTCGACTAAGGAAAATTAATATTTTGACATCCCTACTATTTTTTTAATAATCTCCCATTGAATGAGGGCATGACCTTCATTTAGACAAACTAATGCCCTTTACCCAACAATGTTGTGTAGCAAATTAGATTAAAATTGGCCTAATGGTCCTGGGGAAGAAATTGGAAATGAAAGCAGTTTACAGACAGATGGACAAAACGTGATCAGGAAAGATCACTTGAGCTTTCAGCTCAGGTGAGCAAAAAATTAAATTTTTTTTAGATAAACTTAAAATATTTTACAATTGAATGTGCAGACAGTTGGAATTCGAAGTCCTGTATAGCTCCATCTTAATTGGTTGGGATATAAAAATAAAAAATTAAGGCAGCCAAAAGAACAAACAAAAAAAACACTGACCTTTTTAACTTTTTCCTTCCTCTGACCAGTTGTCATCCAAAAGGCATTAATACCCCGAACAGTAATCAACAGTTTTATTCTGAAAGAAATTTGCAAATGCTGTCTTATTTTTTGATTTACAATTTAATGCATCTTTAGAGTTTCACCTATTTTTCAAAAACTTTTGACATGGGCCATAACTTTTGAACAAGACCTTTCTTTAGATACCAACAATTTTTACTTTGGCCTTGGAGTTTGACTTGCATTTGAGAAAGTTCAACCCACCCCAAAAGCTGTCATATGGAAGCATCAGTGTTTCACAAACACATCATGTATTTGAAGAAATTTGAACTTCCTACGCCTGAAACTGTTTTGTGGGAAGTTAAATTTAGATTGGAGAATGTGACAAGTTTTTTTCTTCCTATCCTGTGCTGACCTCAATATAGAGTGTAAGAAGCTAAAAGCCTCTTATTTAGTTAAAAATTGGTTAAAAACTAATGTCCTGCAGGTTTCTTAAGGGTGATAGGAGGCAGCCATGGTCTTAATTAATTGGCTGCTTCTTGAAGCCCTCGATGGTACTGTTCCAGCTCCTGATGGTTCTCAGGAAGAAGAAAAACTTATACAAATTTCAATATGCTTGTGGCTGACGGTATTTGCTGCCCCTTGGCCAATTATCCCCTGGTGTTAAGTTAGCTGCAGAACTGTAGCATTCTGCTTGAGAAGCAGAGAGCTACAGATCCATGGGTTATAAAAACCTTCGATTTACACCACCAATTATTGTCCCACACTTCAGGTATTATTTCTTATATTTTATGTTTTTCACAGCTTTATAAATGATATATGATAATTAACCATACATTTAACTATTCCAAAACGTATAATTATTTACCTTTCAACAGTTCAAGAGGGCTGTTTGTGGAAGTGGACATAAAAAAGGGAATCGATTAAACCGACATTCCAAATCCATAGGGGACTGTTTCGGACCATTGAAAGGTAAATAAAGTATCAACAATTTGAGTAAAATATATGATTAATTATCAGATACCATTCTAGGAGTGTAAAAAAGCATAAACTACAAGAAATATTACCTGAAATACCTGATTAGGTTACAAAACATAGGTAATCAGAGATAACAGAGCTCACCTCAACGAATGTTGTCTTTAAGGTAGATCGCGGGTTTACTGTCTGCCTGAAAACCTAGGCTAAAAATTTGTCAGCTAACTCCTTTCGTTTTAAATTTTTCTTCCTGATTTTTTAAAAAAATTCGTCTGAGTGGTTAAATTGTAATCATTATTCAAATCCGCTAATGTTGATGTGAACAGATGACGCTTTTTCAATGAAAAGTATAGTAAAATGTTCCTTTTCTGTCGGTATACGCATTTCAAAACAATAATCATAACATTAAAACGAAGCAGACGAATTTAATATTACTGGATACAATAAATGTGAAATAAATTTAGAATCGATTTCTTAAAAAAAAATTAATAGGTGTTCTTGCTCAATTTCTTGCAAAAAAACTTTAAAATTTTACAATTTTTCATCAGAAGTATTATATTTTCATCACGACGTTATATTACGTTGGTGCGACGTCATTATTTTCGTATACCTGCATGACTCGAAAAAAATTGAATTAATCAACAATTCACTCAAAATAAAGTATGCAATCCGTGAATTCAATTTCCCGATATAATCATTGCCATAGTTTACCAACAGCGTGGCACTATTTCAATGTCATGTATTTTCTTTTTCTCGCAATAAACGTAAGGCTAGGGGTGCAGAAAAATTATAACAAATGTACGTGAATGTAAGAAAGAAATCTTACCGGACTTGAGAACATTTTCAAACTTATATATTTTTTCATCATTTTTATATATTAATAAAATGTACCCCTTTTTAAAACGGAAATATTTCAGTTGAATTAAAGTAGCTTGATGACCTACATTATATAGTTATTACTTTCATACTTCATAGAATGATTTAATTTTGTCTATCCCTGAATTACAGACTTCAGTTTACTCTTCAAAATGTCGTAAAGGCCATTTCTTATCATTACTTTGCCGATATATAGAATACTATAGAAAGCATACAGTTTACTATAGAAAACAGGTATAAATACTATAGAAAACATTACTACTATATGCTCGTGTCCCCTAAATTTAAACACCTGATGCCCCCTCCTTTTTTATGCTTGTCAAGGAATTTTTGGTTGTTGATAGTACCCCAACTGAAAATATATACGAGTAGCTGTGCCACTAACTGAAATTGCTTTCTTTTCTAAGGGCCTGCAACTGTTGACTCCCCCCCCCCCCCC
>PRKT01000106.1:1367206-1378371 GCA_003671525.1 Saccostrea glomerata | reverse complement strand
CCCCCCCCCCCCCCCCAAAAAAAAAATCATCAGTAAGAGAAACTCATGTTCAAATGATAATTCATTAAGCTTATTGACGTACCATATACTGTCCGTTTCTTTCTCGTTTTAAAAATCTTATACCTGTACTTGGCTAAGACAATATTGATGCGCCAAAAAATTTTACCAATCTAGGCGTACATCATCATGAGGAAAATGGATACCTTGTATAATGAGTTAGAGATGATTATACAACAAATAAAAATAAAGTAGATTAGTGTGTAGACTAAATTGAACAAAGAAAACAAAATTCATAAAAGTGAAAAAAAAAATAAGATGCTGGGCAGGCGCCAGACACACCGGCGGTGGATCTGTTTTTGTATTGTATCAACAATTAGGCAATAGTATTTTAGAAAGGTACGCACATACAACAGAAATCAGCATTAAAAACTACTTATAGTGTAAAAAACCACCTTGAACAAAACATCATTTATTCTCAATTACATAAAAAAATATTTAAATACACCAAACCTTTAATATGTATTTTTTATTGCATACAGTACTGCTGAATATATTTTTACTTGCTAATTTGAACGCGGTAAGTTTTTTACGTCAAATCCTATTGTGACGTCAGCAAACCCGCGATCTACCTTAAGTAAGGCAAAGTCACACAATTACCCAACAAAAAGTGTACATCCAAAAATGCAAAATTTATGCAATTTTGATCTCATACTTTGGAATAGACCTATAGAAAAACTTCAAACTAGTTCTTCATCAGGAAAATGTGATCAAAATCCAGCATCTGAAGCAAGTTTAAAAGTTTTCATCCCTTGATGCATCATTTGGGCAAGTTTGATTTATTTAAGCCTTATATTTGTTTCTTGGTGATAGGCCTGCACCCATAACATTTACCTGGTCCATTATCTGGAAAATGTATGTCAAATTCAGCATCCGGAGCAAGTCCATTAATATGCTTCCTAAGATATATCATCCATGCCAGTTTCCACAACATAGGGCTAATAGTTACTTAGAAATGAAACCTGCATAAAAATTTATCCTTTTCACTCATCCAGAAAAAAATGTATGTCAGATTCAGCATCTGAAGCCAGCCTGGTAGAATGCAACCTTAGATGTATCATCCTTGCAAGTTTGGTCATTAAAGAGCTCATAGTTACTTGGAAATGAATCGAGCATTAGACACTTTAACCTGTTCACTCATCCAGAAAATGTAGGTCAGATTCAGCATCCGAAGCAAGTCTGGTAGTATGCATCCTACGATGAATCATCCATGCAAGTTTTGTCATTATAGGGCTCACTGTAACTTGGAAATGAAACCTGCCCCAAAAACTTTCACCTGTTCACTCATCCAGAAAATGTAGGTCAGATTCAGCATCTGAAGCAAGCCTGGTAGTATGCATCCTAAAATGTACCATCCATGCAAGTTTGGTCATAATATGGCTCATTGTATCTTGGAAATGAACCCTGCCCCCAAAACTTTAACCTGTTCACTCAACCAGAAAATGTAGCTCAGATTCAGCATCCGAAGCAAGCCTGAAAATGTGCATGCTTAGATGTATCATCCATGCAAGTTTGACCAACATAGGACTTATAGTTACTTGGAAATGAGAAGCATCTGAAGCAAGCCTGGTAGTATGCATCCTAAAATGTACCATCCATGCAAGTTTGGTCATAATATGGCTCATTGTATCTTGGAAATGAACCCTGCCCCCAAAACTTTAACCTGTTCACTCAACCAGAAAGTGTAGCTCAGATTCAGCATCCGAAGCAAGCCTGGAAATGTGCATGCTTAGATGTATCATCCATGCAAGTTTGGTCAACATAGGGCTTATAGTTACTTGGAAATGAGACCTGCACCAAAAACATTAACCTGTTCACTCAACCAGAAAATGTAGGTCAGATTCAGCATCCCAAGCAAGCGTGGTAATGTGCATCCTTAGATGTACCATCCATGCAAGTTTGGTCAACATAGGGCTTATAGTTCCTTGGAAATGAGACCTACACCAAAAACTGCACCAAAAATGTAAACCTGCTCTAAAAACATTAACCTGGTCATTCCTTTGCTGAAATTACAGCATCTGAAACTTTTACTGGTACAATGAAACACATTAGAAGCATCTTCCATGCATGTTTAATCAATATAGGACACTTTAAAAGAAAACTGCTCCAAAAAACTTAACCTGGGACGCTGACACCGACGCCGAGGGTATTACATAAGCTCCCCCAACTTTGTTGAGGTGAGCTAAAAATGGGTGGCGTTTATCGAAGGTTTTTACATCGCATGGATCTGTAGCTCTCTGCTTCCATTGTCCGAATTTTCTCAAGCAGAGAGCTACAGTCCTGAAGCTAGTGTTTAGTATGATGTTGCTGGGATATCTATTATGATGCTGCTGATCTTATACATCAAGATAAGCACATTTCAAGGGGCTCCCAATCATGACCCAATGTAATTCCTCTATCATGGATGTTACGCAGCCTGGTGTTCTCTCATAATAATTGCCCTTAACAAACCTCACTGCTCTCCTCTGGACACTCTCCAGCATTAGTATTTGGGTCTGTTGATAAGTACTTTTCACTGCTGACTGACTCTAGAGTGTGTCCGTTAAGGAGGAAGTATTTGTTGTTTATGTGTTGTTGTTTCCTGGAGATATGGATGACTGTACATTTCTTGGGGTAGAATTCCATATATGCCTTTCTCATTTCTCTAATGACTTCAAATCTAGCTTGAGTTGGAGAGTTTGCCAGCATCTGCTAAGGAGTTGATTTTTCCATAGAGCAGGTAGTCATCAGCAAATAATTTCACATCTGATGAAGTATGCTCTGGCAAGTCATTGATATAAAGGTGAGACAATGTAATGATCCCATTACAGTCCCCTGGAGTGACCCCTAAATGACATCAGCTCTGGTAGAGGATTGACCCTCTAAGGTGACTTGCTGTGTCTGATTTGCCAGAAAGTCCTTGACCCAGTTCCATGTGTTTCCTCTGATGCCATAAAAGTGCAGTTTGTGTAGGAGTCGTTGATGTAACACTTTGTCAAAGGCTTTTGAAAAATCTAACAGCACTATGTCTCTAAGTTCCAGTGACTTGGTCACCTTGTCCACTGTAATCAATAACTGCTAATCACATGATCTTCTTGATCTGGAATCATGTTGTTGATCTGCCAGTATATGGCTGCTGTCATAATGATCCAGTAATTCTTTAGTCCATAAGTTTATGAACAAGACATAACACACAGATAGATAGATGCAATACACTCTTTGAACAGAACTTAAAACACCAAACATTGGGTGTTTCACTGACTTTTAAGATGTTTAAATTGTCAAAGGAACAACTTAACGTAAAGAGAAATGGAATGACTTTAAGCTTTTCTATTGTCAGTTTCTCCAATTAATGTATCTTTATTTCTAAACATCTGCATGTAGTGATAATGTCTTCATACTAAATTGGTTAGATCATGTTCTGATTACAGTAATACTGGTATTTTTACACTACTCAGGAATTTTTAAATGACAAACTAGAAATATATCCATAAGAAAAAATGCCTTGTCCAGGGAACATACAACAAGAACATTTGTTTTATGGTATGAAGTTGATGAATTTGTTTTATAAACAATAAATAAAAATACCAAAGAATGTATTGATGCATTAGCTTACAACATTTTTTTAATGATTTAGAATCTACACTACCCAAGGATGCTTTCACTAAAGTTTCAGCTTTTCTGGCCCAGTGGTTCTTGAGGAGAAGTTTTTAAATGACCTCACCCTATTTTTGCCTTTTCTTGATCATCTCCCCTTGTAAGGAGACTTGGCCCTTCATTTTTACAATTTAAACTCCCCTTCACCCAAGAATGCTTTGTACAAAGTATGGTTAAAATTGGCCCAGTGATTCTTGAGAAGAAGTTGAAAATGTGAAAAGTTTACAGACGGATGGACGGACAAAGGGTGATCAGAAAAGCTCAGTGAGCATTAAATAGATCACTGTTGAAAAAAAGAAAAGAAAAGAAGAAAAATCAGATCATATCATGTTGAGTTCCATTTCTTCCAACTAAGCTATCTGGCATATATTGAACTTGTCATCTGACTATCACACTTTCACCAAGACAAATTAAAATGTTCATTGATCAATAATTTAATTTTAGTTGTAACACGTCATTTGATTGGGTAAAAGATTTAATCCATTTTGTATAACATAACTTGCCTACGTCACAATGAGTTACGTCAAAAACGTATTACTCCACTTGACCTTACCTTTAAAATATGCTAAATTTAAAACCTTTTTTTGGGGGGAAAAATTGTCTCGTTGTCAACACTGAAATTAAATTATAAGGATTGAAGCTTGTTTCAATTTATGTTATACGATATAACATAACTGGGGGCAATTTACGCTTTTTCATAAACCATTTCGCGATTTATAAAGCGTAAACTGACCCAAGTTATGTCATATTGTATAACAAAAGTTGATATAAGCTTCATTCCTTAAACAAGAGGCCCAAGGGACACATTGCTCACCAGAGCAACTTTGGCCATTCTGTCATTTAACAGATTTCCCCCTTTGTAATACCTATCTTGACCTTGACAATCATAAAGGGTAATAATTCGAACAATTTAGAATCTACAATACCCTAGGATGCTTCCACATAAGTTTCAGCTTTTTTAGTCCAGTTGTTCTTGAAAAGAAGATTTTTCACTTTTTTTCCTATATATTTCAATGTAAAACTTGAATTCACTATTGTGGCCCTGCCCTACACCTTCAGGTCATGATTTTAACAATTTAGAACCTACATTAACCAAGGATGCTTCCTCATTAGTTTCAGCTTTTCTGGCCCAGTGGTTCTTGAGAAGATTTTTAAACTTTTTTTCCTATATATTTCTACGTAAAACCTGGATTCCCTATTGTGGCCCCGCCCTACCCCCGGAGGTCATGATTTTAACAATTTAGAACCTACATTAACCAAGGATGCTTCCTCATTAGTTTCAGCTTTTCTGGCCCAGTGGTTCTTGAGAAGATTTTAAAACTTTTTTTCCTATATATTTCTATGTAAAACCTGGATTCCCTATTGTTGCCCCGCCCTACCCCCGGAGGTCATGATTTTAACAATTTAGAATCTACATTACCCAAGGATGCTTCCACATTAGTTTCAGCTTTTCTGACCAAGTGGTTCTTGAGAAGAAGATTTTTAAACTTTTTTTCCTATATTTCTATGTAAAACCTGGATTCCCTATTGTTGCCCCGCCCTACCCCTGGAGGTCATGATTTAACAATTTAGAATCTACACTTCCAAAGGATGCTTCCACACAAGTTTCAGCTTTTCTGGCCCCATGGTTCTTGAGGAGATTATTTAATGACCCCACCCTATTTTTGTATTTTCTTGATTACTTGGCCCTTTATTTAAAGGGTAATCAGAACAGCTCACTTGAGCTTTCAGCTTAGGTGAACTAATAATATATTCATCTTTGCAATCCAAAAGTTCCATTCAGCTCTTTTCTACTTTCATTCTTGGTTAGCAAAAGTGGTAAAGACAAATCAAAGTACTTAAAAACTTACTTATCATTGTTAGCCAGGTGTTTTAGTTCCTGTAAAAGAGCTCCCACAACATCATTGGCAAACTTCATTCTACTGATGCCCTGTCATCCAAATAGAAAAAAAAATCTTTATCAGGAATAATAATTGAATCACAGACAAGTTACTTTTGAAAATTTTAAACTTTAAAATTTATTGCATTTCACTTTTTCCTTTCTAAAAGGATATGTTTAAAAGCTCTCTTTCACAAAGATACTGGCAACATGACAGAACACAGGTGAAAACATATCATCTTATATGTAGCTATTCTGGGGACACATGTAGATAAGTATTAAATTTACAACCCTTACCACCAGTCTAAACATGTACTATTGTATAGGATCACCCATACTTAAAAATCCTAGACTCCACTTACAAAGGACACTAAATCTATCAGAGGTTCTCCCTGCTCCGAGGATTCTTGTTCTGAGAATTCGTATCTTGTACTGGTCTGAAAAATGAACATGTTCTTGAATAAATTCGGGAAAACAAGACAAAAGTTATCATAAGCACTTGTTTTAAAAAAATATCATTTTTAACATTTAAAGCTGAACGTGAACTGTACAAGATAGTGTTCCTTTTATTCAGAGAAAGTTTAAACTCAGAAACTTATAGGTATAACAGAAGAGTTTTTATAGGTCTTAAAATCAAGGGCCTGGCCCTTTTCATTTGGTTGAAATTGGTAAAAATGTCCTATGTATATTTGATATTTTTATAAATAAATTCATTTAGGAGGGGTTATTTTCATTTGACTTACTTTACATTCAATCAATCAGTTTTTAGTTCATGCCTTTTAGATTTTTTTAAATTCCATTCGTGATGTAGATGTTACTGAGGTCAGACAAGGAGTTGGGGAGTGTTTGGGGAACATCTGTGACGGTTCCCGTTACAATTAGCACTAGTTTTTTATCAGTTAATAAGAAATGTCTAAAAATCCTTTTTTCTAATACTCAGTACCTTCTCATATAAGGTATTGTTATGTCATCTGCATTATGATGTCACAGTAATGAATACCAGCTGCAGTAACTGTTTTTAGAAACATCCAGTTTATAAAGACTATTGTGACGTCAGCACGATTGTTGCTTCACAGAAGAACGTTTCCAATTTTGGAAACAGCAGGTTTATAAATTTTTTAAAAATAGAAACATCCAGTCTGAAACACTTTTTATATGTGATCATGTGATCCAGTTTGAGCCAATCAGATATTTGGAACAATAAAGTAATTAAAAATAATAATCTTAATTATAAGATGTGTAAAAACACTAAATAAATATCTACCTGGTATGCAGCGCTTTCCTTTCTTAAAAAAAAAAAACAGAAGGGATTTTAAGGAAACTGTGCTCAAATTCAAATGTATTATTATTTTTTCCAACTAACTTATTACGGATTTTCTAACCGATTAGCATCATTCCGACTGATTAATTGATTGACCGGTTACAAATTGCTATCCCTACTTATAAGTAAATCATGTGAGTGCATGATAATACAGACCAAATCCACCTTAAGCACATGCAACTTAGGACTGAAAACCCCCTCATTTAATGAGCAAGTCCATTACTTAATATTGCATATAGGTCAGAAACTACATTGTACTAGTATATTTTTTGTTGTGAGACTTTGCTATACTTACAAATAACATTTACTGTAAAAGCACAAATATTCGTGGGGGGTTAAATTTCGTTTATTTCGTTGTTAACAATATTTAACGAAATTAAATCTCACACGAAATTTTATATGACTATATATTGAATAGGTTAACTTCTAAAACAAGGAAATTAAATGCCCACGAAACTATTATTGATGACTAAACAACAAAATTTTATGCCCACGAAAATTTGTGCTTCTACAGTATTTAGGTAAGCTTTGTAATTTGTGATAACATGTTTCTATATTTAGCCAATGACTGGAATTGTAGAAGATTGAAAGTATCATATAGCAACCACACGGAATTCCTCTTTGATTTACCTATACATTCTAAAAACCTGCTGGAAGATTTTCTGATCAAAAATTCTCATCTAATTGAGGATTTCAAAGTAAGTTTTAGCTCTGTAGTATTTATGAAAAATATGATGCAAGTTACAAAGTAATGAGTGTGCATGTATTTGTAATGATGAAGAAACAAAAAGTACTTCATGAATACTATGTATCAGGGTTTTTAGAGGTCATAGGGGGCCTGTAATAGGCCCAATTTCCAATGGTAAAAAGTATCTTCTCAAGAATCACTGGGCCAATTTTAACCATACTTTGTACAAAGCATTCTTGGGTGAAGGGGAGTTTAAATTGTAAAAATGAAGGGCCAAGTCTCCTTACAAGGGGAGATGATCAAGAAAAGGCAAAAATAGGGTGAGGTCATTTAAAAACTTCTCCTCAAGAACCACTGGGCCAGAAAAGCTGAAACTTTAGTGAAAGCATCCTTGGGTAGTGTAGATTCTAAATCATTAAAAAAATGTTGTAAGCTAATGCATCAATACATTCTTTGGTATTTTTATTTATTGTTTATAAAACAAATTCATCAACTTCATACCATAAAACAAATGTTCTTGTTGTATGTTCCCTGGACAAGGCATTTTTTCTTATGGATATATTTCTAGTTTGTCATTTAAAAATTCCTGAGTAGTGTAAAAATACCAGTATTACTGTAATCAGAACATGATCTAACCAATTTAGTATGAAGACATTATCACTACATGCAGATGTTTAGAAATAAAGATACATTAATTGGAGAAACTGACAATAGAAAAGCTTAAAGTCATTCCATTTCTCTTTACGTTAAGTTGTTCCTTTGACAATTTAAACATCTTAAAAGTCAGTGAAACACCCAATGTTTGGTGTTTTAAGTTCTGTTCAAAGAGTGTATTGCATCTATCTATCTGTGTGTTATGTCTTGTTCATAAACTTATGGACTAAAGAATTACTGGATCATTATGACAGCAGCCATATACTGGCAGATCAACAACATGATTCCAGATCAAGAAGATCATGTGATTAGCAGTTATTGATTACAGTGGACAAGGTGACCAAGTCACTGGAACTTAGAGACATAGTGCTGTTAGATTTTTCAAAAGCCTTTGACAAAGTGTTACATCAACGACTCCTACACAAACTGCACTTTTATGGCATCAGAGGAAACACATGGAACTGGGTCAAGGACTTTCTGGCAAATCAGACACAGCAAGTCACCTTAGAGGGTCAATCCTCTACCAGAGCTGATGTCATTTAGGGGTCACTCCAGGGGACTGTAATGGGATCATTACATTGTCTCACCTTTATATCAATGACTTGCCAGAGCATACTTCATCAGATGTGAAATTATTTGCTGATGACTACCTGCTCTATGGAAAAATCAACTCCTTAGCAGATGCTGGCAAACTCTCCAACTCAAGCTAGATTTGAAGTCATTAGAGAAATGAGAAAGGCATATATGGAATTCTACCCCAAGAAATGTACAGTCATCCATATCTCCAGGAAACAACAACACATAAACAACAAATACTTCCTCCTTAACGGACACACTCTAGAGTCAGTCAGCAGTGAAAAGTACTTATCAACAGACCCAAATACTAATGCTGGAGAGTGTCCAGAGGAGAGCAGTGAGGTTTGTTAAGGGCAATTATTATGAGAGAACACCAGGCTGCGTAACATCCATGATAGAGGAATTACATTGGGTCATGATTGGGAGCCCCTTGAAATGTGCTTATCTTGATGTATAAGATCAGCAGCATCATAATAGATATCCCAGCAACATCATACTAAACACTAGCTTCAGGACTGTAGCTCACATAGAATTGCAACGCAACTACGACGTGACAATCCAAGTATTCCTTTACATTTCATTTATCCTTATGTTACTTTCATTCAAGCAAACGCTCGGCTGCCTTTGTAAATCCCTATTGCGAAATGTCAGAGTTGACAGAGGCAACCGCCATTTTGGACCCGCTTCAGATTTTCAAATGCTAATATCTAGAGTTTGGATTTATCAACATTCAAACAAATTATATAGTAAGTATCATAAGAAGAGTGTTTACAAACATAACAAAAATAAATGAAAATTATTGAAAAACAAAAAAGTTAGAAAATAGCGACTTTTTAAATTCGCTTCCGGTAGCGACCGGAAGTACCAACGACACACGAAAAGGCAATTCCGCATATCTAAAAGTCATCATCTTTCATCTCTAACAAGTCTCCAGTTAATATCTTAAAACATTTTCGAAAAAAAAGGGGGAACAAAAATCCATTTTAAAATCAGAAAACTGTCAATAACTTGGAACCAAAGGTGAGTATTCCAAATTTTCCTTGCCATGCCACAACTTCATGTAATGACACATAATTCCTGAAAGTTTCTCTGAAAACCAATGAATAGTTTTCGAGAAAGCGTGTGCACAAAATTTTGGGGAAAAAAATAATAATACTAGATACGATCTCGTTGCGAGCAACGAGAGGTCTTCCGTCCGACTCAGGAAAAAAAACCTCGTTAAATCGAGCTGAAAAGTGATTCAAAATTTTGGTCAGAAGGAGGATTGAACCAAGTTTGCCAACGTGAATGCGCTTTTTTCCCTCTTTTATCCCCAACGCACAAACCATCAAGGTATTGGGAGTACTGCTCTAAATATACTTGTGTATACTTTTGCATCAGTAAAATTGTCTTAGAATAATAAAAGGCTGGCCACTATTCATAAAATATACTTGTGTATACTTTTGCAACAGTAAAATTGTCTATGAATTATAAAAGGCTGGCCACTATTCATAATTTCGCGCCAAACGCCACGAGTAAATATTGACGCCTTTTCTTTGGATTGATCTATTAAATAGGTGTGATAGCTTCAATGAAATTGAATAAATAAATCATTCTTTTCGCGTTTATTTCATTTCCACATTAAGAAAGTATACCCCGGTATTTAACACATTGTACACATTACAAATCGTATCTAGCCCACTTACACTAAAGAAGTGAAACGGAATAAAGTTTTAAGATTGACACTGAATTGCAACATACTACTTCGTGAGAGTCCGAGTAGTTTTTTACATTTCATGTATCCTTATGTCAGAATGGTTTAATCAAACGCTCAGCAGCCTCAATAAACCCCTACTCGCGAAATGGCGGAGTCAACAGAGACAGCCGCCATCTTGGGCCCGCTTCAGATTTTCAAATATTAATATCTAGCGTTAAGATTAACCAATATTCAAACAACTTATATAGTAAGCATATATAGAAGGGTCTCTATTAATATTCCAAAAATCAATAATAAATAATGGAAAACAAAAAAGTTAGAAAATAAGCTTTTTTCAATTTGCATCTCCTAACGACAGGAAGTATTGACGACGAACAAAAGGTCGCGTCCTGGATAGAATCTATCACGATCTATAATCCCTGAAAGTATCACATTGATATCTTTTACCGTTCTTGAGATTAACTGCAGACAAAATTGCATTTTAAAATCAGAAAATTGTCCGTAACTTGGCACCAGAGAAAAATTTCCAAAAAATCTCTCGGATAAAATAACTTCAGATAACAACACATTGTTCCAGCAAATTTCATGAAAATCCATCCAGTAGTCTTCGAGAAATCGCGTGCACAAAATTAGATGGTCAGAAAAATAATAATAATAA
>PRKT01000106.1:1266650-1355467 GCA_003671525.1 Saccostrea glomerata | reverse complement strand
GTCTTCCCTGAACTCCTTCTACATTTTACTCAGCAGCCTAATCATCTTTTGGGAGATGGTTGGTGGTGTCATGTAGATGTGCAGTAAGCTTTTGGAATTTTGATTTTGCCCGGGGGGATCAAATTGGGGTCGAAAAATGATGTTTTATGCAAAAAGCCCCGTCTTCCCTTCTACATTTTACTACTGTGTTTCTTCCATGTTTCCTAACAACTTCCACAACAATGCTTTATATACCAGTCAAGTCCGAAGCGTGTTGGGCCATATTGTCTTGAGACTCAAAATGGTCATATGAACAGGGGAAATTTTCAATGATCTCAATTTTAGGCCCAGAGGGTTTATTAACAATAGTTTGTTGGAATGTTTTATTGTGGAAGTAGTGAAGAAATATGTAAGGAACACACGGTTTGAAATATTTTGAGATGACATCTGAAATATATAGAGAAATAAATGGAGAAACTGCATTTTCTTGAGAGCAATAAATATACACTTTTTTCAATGGGTTGCACTGTAGCTCTCCAATCTGACAATTTATTTTTTAGGAGAGCTACAATTCTGCAGCTAAGACTGACGATACTAGTGAGTGGGTTTTGCTTTAAACACAATGAGTCTTCTTTTAGCTGCAAAAAAGTAGCCCTCTCCCAGTATTTTTATTTTAGAGGGCTACAACTCCTAAGGATCTCCATAATGATGCAAGTGCAAGAGTGAATCACTCCTGCACAAATAATGGCTTATTTTATCATTAAATGGCTATTTAATAACGTTTCTTACCTAAACTCCAAAAATACTCAGAACAATCCATTTATCAGTCATTTTTCACAACATCACAACTTGATTATCATTTTATCTGAATGTTTAATACTGACCTTGATCAATTTTATTTTGGGACAGCCAATGAGATTAGGGATTTGTAGGGAGCGGATCTCTATAAGAACTAGAAAACTGACCAGTCAGCAAGGGCCCCGCCATGGGGTAGAATTATACATGTAAGGGTGCGGCTTACGGAATGATTAAAAATGTACAAAGAATAAGCAACAGCAACTGTATTCTTAAAATTTCAAGATAATTCCTGAATATTCAAAAACCTGAAAATAATATCCTTGTATTTACATTAGGCAGTAAAGAACAACTTAACAATGTATATTTAAACAATTATGGAGCTTATCTTATAGAAAATGCCAGCCTTCAATGAATGCAAATATCATGAAGGCTTGACCTTAACTTCAAACAAACAGCAGTTGCAGACAAAGGCTTTCATTTACCTTAAAGTGACAGATAAAGAAAAGCCTACTAAATTTTCTGCAGCAGGCTAGATAATTAATCCCAAGGGATTCATTGTACCTCTCTCATCATTTTCTTCTAAAGTTACATTAAGAACTTTTTCAGAATTAATGATAGAATGGGGTTTTTATACAACTACCTTAAAAATTAATAACATTCTTGAATTTACATAAAGTGATAAAAAGTAAATCAAACAATATTTTTTATGGAAATCAAAAAATATATCTTCTTTAATCTATTTCTTGTTTTTAGAATTCAATGAAATCATAACTATTTTAACAAAAATGAAATATAAAAATTTATATTTAAATCCACATTTCAGAGTGTTCATAGCATTCCAAATTGACTTAACTTCAAAACAAACTTCATTTGCAGACAGAGGTGGTAATTCATCTCAATGTGACAGATAAAGATAATGCTCTGGATTTTCTTCAGGAGGAAAGCTAATTAATCCCAAGGGACTCATAGCATCCTTCAGTTTACAATGGGAACATCTTCAGCAGTTATCTCTCTTTGCCAATGCATTCTTATATAAAGTTAAGGAATCTACCCCACCACCCCAGCTCCAAACCAGGGGACATAGAGAACCAAACTTAGCATCAAAATATGTATTTCTGCCTACTGAACTACCATACCAAATTTGTACTTGATTGGGCAACCATAAAAAAAGTTGCCCATTCATTCTTATGCATAGTTAAGGAATCTACCCCACCACCCCAGCTCCAAACCGGAAGACATAGAGAACCAAACTTGGCATCAAAATATGTATTTCTGCCTACTGAACTACCATACCAAATTTGAACTTGATTGGGCAACCATAAAATAAGTTATTAGGAAAAAACAGAAAATTTGCGGACGGAAGAGTGACAGACGGACAGCTAGACAGACGGACGGACAGACAGAGTGATTACTATAGGGCACCCGCAAATCCTTGCGGGGCCCTAATTATCTTATTTTAATCATAAATATTGCTGTTTATGAAAAAATGTTACATGGAATAGTTTATCTATTGATGTTTAGTGATGCCATACAGAACAAACATTTAGTAACCCCAACATTTGCTTTATCAAGTTATTCTAAATTTCAAGTGCAAGTCTCAGTGCATTACATGGCTTCTGAGGAAAGCAACTGGTAAACAAGCAAATTTAATTTATCAGGTTTTCGTGATTAAACTATGTTGTAGACAGCGATTAAAAAGTTCTTTTTAGAAATAAGTTTTATGTTAAACAATTTATTTTGCCTACAGTCACCTGTATTTAAAAACTATATTTGCACCATTATTGAGATGCTGTGGAATTGTAGTCCTCTCCTGTAAATATGAGATAAAAATTAATCTGAGAAGGCTTCTTTATTGCAGCTAGTCTTCTTTGTAAGAAGTAACTGTTTGATCACAAATTAATTGTTGCATATAGCCCCAAAACTTTCAGAACTTTGATTGCGATCGCACAGAAAAAGATACTTCTTTAAGTTACGGTACTAACTTAGTGTGTGTGTGATTTTTTCATAAATTGTTTTCAGATGACTTCAAAGTTGAAAATGATCACTGCATCAAAGTGAGGTATTCGGCACATTCTGAAAATACTTATATCTGAAATTGGTCTAATTTGGTAGCTAAATAAAGCTCCTTCAGGTAGGTGAAATATAAGCTATGTAGGTAAATCAAGATAACAGTTAAACAGGTCGGGCACACACCGCCATATGGTCAAAATACTTATATCTGAAATTAGTCTAATTTGGTAGCTAAATAAAGCTCCTTCAGGTAGGTGAAATATAAAGCTATGTAGGTAAATCAAGATAACAGTTAAACAGGTCGGGCACACACAGCCAAATGGTCATTAACCCCCGTTTGGTGGTCAATCGCCCATTTGGCGTCGTTTTTACCTACCAAATGGTGGTCTTTTTTATTCAAATTCAATTTTTATTAAAACAAAGCAAAAGCACATTTACTTAGGCATTGGGGATTTTTAGTTAACATATTCCTCGCACAATTAATACAGTTTTGTCAATTTTCCATGTGTAATTTCATAAAAACAATATCCATTGCTGATCGTGTTTGCCGAACTATTTGCTCAAACAATACGAAAATAATATTTTGTTGTGTATAGTTCGGTGAAAATTATATTTAGACCAGAGGTGTTAGTCTAGAGAAGTAACTTTTCAAACGATCTTTCAATCTGCGTCTAAGATTTGCATGACAATATATTCGAGAAAATGAACAATGCTCTGAGCAACCTATCATCTGAAGGGGAAAATAAATTACAAAAGAAAAGAAAAACACCAAAGGCAAGTAAATCAAAACAAAGTATTCAAAATAGTGATCTAGAAAAGGAAAGTGAAAGTCCATGTGAAATAAATGCATCAAGACTGGCTGCAGATGTGGCTGGAAATGAGTTCATTTTCAGGAACACAAGAAGTGGGGATGAATCTGATGCCATGTCAGATCGCACACGTCCAGGAAGTGTTCATGACCAGCAAGAAAGCTTTGCTAGGTTGGACAACATGCAGTCAAATGTGTCACCAGACAGTGGTATATCTCTAGCAGATTCACCAGTTGGAAATGAATCTCCAGGATCAGGAACCTTGTCAGATATTGCATGTGTTAGTTCAAAAGTCAGTGTAGGTGGATATACTAGTGATCCTTGTTATGTTCAAACAAGTGAAAAAAATAATTCTGCTGAAAAAACTTCTTGTGGCTTGACAACTGCATATGAAATAGGTGATACTGTAAATGATGAAGCTGTAATCAATTCACAGAAATCCTACAGTAAGCATGATAAAGAGCTTGAAATGGACCCTTTGCACTGTGATAGTTTAGTTGTGAATACAAACTTGGGTGATAATATTCTGGGTTGTTGCAGTAGTAGCGATACTTCTTCTTCACATTCGCCTTCACCAAAGAAGAAAAGTGTGGGCCGTGTACCAAAAAGAGCTGAATTTTTGCGACGCCACAAGAGTAGTACATTGCTGACTACGGGTAAAATGCCAGTTCAAATTGATGACACAAATACTAAAGATGACAAACCATTTTCAGTGCCATTAATACCTGGTCCTTCTTTGCAAGAGAGACTAGCAGAATGTCCAGACAGGGTTCTGTCAGAAGGTGAACAACAAAAGTCAAAAAAAAGGAAATACATTCGCCGTAAACAACTTAATGAAAAAGTTCTTCAAAAAGCATTTGATGTTTATGAGTTCCACGAGGGAGACAAACCAATTAAAAAGCGAAGTGTTGGGCGTCCTCCAGGTCGGGGGAGAGGAAAGATCCTGGCAAGTGGAAGGGGGCCTGGGCGACCACCAGGAAAGTTGAAAAGAGGTCCTGGAAGGCCACCCAAAGAAGTTACCTCACGTGTTGTAAAGAGAGGACCAGGCCGACCCAAAGGCTCCCTAAACAAAAAAACAATACTAGCAAGAGCTGGCGCAGTGTTTTCTAGTTGTGTAAATACATCTCAAAGTTCATCCATTGCTCTTCTTACCAATAAAAATGACTCTACAGGGGTAGAATCAGACTTGGTTCTTCCCGACAATATTTTGGACAATTTATCTCAAATTGATGCCAATTCAGACTTAATTAACCTTTCAGATATCTCACCATCCAAATCATCCGAGTCATCACTTTCTGAGGCTCAAAACAATTATCTGCAAAACTTATCTGATATTTCTCCAGCTAAGTCAACATCCAGTGTGGACAGTTCTACATTTTCTTTTAAACCCCCCATTGTTCAAATGCATGCAACATCTCCAATTCCTGAAGAAAAACCTCCAGAAAAGCGAAAAGTGGGAAGACCAAGGAAACGGCCATTGAAACCTTCAGATTCTGATAGACCTGTAAATGTCCCAAATTTGTCGTATGAAGGTAAAGTGACGGAAGATAGAGAACTTGTGTCCATTATTGAAAGTGTACAGAGCTCTATTTCTTCACAGTTTCAGAACCCAAGCATATCAACTCTGGATGAAATGCCGGAGAGTTCCATTGAAGATGAACTTAATTCCATTGAACCTTCTTTTGATCCTGTGCCTTCTGTTCATCATGAGCATAGTAGTGGGTCAATATTGAAACAGGGTCCAAAGATTCGTAAACCAAAACTGCATGTTATGATGCAGTGTAAAGTGACCTTGACCTGACATGAAGTTTAACTTAAAGTTCAGAGGTTTTGGTCAGATTTGGTCAGATAATATGCATTTTCTTTCATCACTATCTCTGTTTAATAAATTATAAATGTCAATAAAATGAATCATATATTAACAAGGCTAGGAAAAAGTATGACAAGGATACACAGTAGAAAGCGTGTGATGGGATAGTTGTAATTTATCCTCCTTAAAATATCCATAATTTCTAGTGCTGGTCTTCTGATTAAGATACAATACTCCTGAAATGTTTTGTTCTGAAAGACATGAAAAATTATAACTTATTGAAATAATTCACATTTTTCAAAATAAATTAAATTACTATGGAATGAAATATTATTTCTGATTGCATTCAGTTAAACATTTATTTTGGTTTTTATCTGATTTTCATTATACACAGCTGAAAGGGTTGGAGCAGTTGTAAAGTTATGTCAAAATTTATTCTCTACACATAATACATGTACTATCATAAAGATTTTTGTGAAAAGCTGAAAATATTGAATCAAATGTCAGGGGTATAAACTCTGAGTGATGGCAGTTTTAAATTAAGTACTGTAAACCAACTTTTATTCGCGTGCGAGAAATTTTCGCGAAGTTCTCGAGAGCCTCGTCATCGCGAATATTTCTCGCCTCAAACCAGTCCTTTAAGTCTCTGTGTCTATTAAAACAGATCAAAATAGGCTTGATCGCGAAAATTAATCGTCGCGAACTAGTTTACCCTCAGTAAATCGCGAAATAAAGTCATCACGAATAAAAGTTGGTTTACAATAGAAAATACCCCCCCCCAAAAAAAAAAATGAAAGAGGAGTTAAAAGATAAACTATTTCTTACCATATTTTTTTCATGTGGACTCATCCAGTTATTAAACATAAGTTTACTGACATCATCCTGGGGAACTGAGTAGAATAATCCCTGCTGCAATGAGGTGTGCTCTGTCTGTAAGAGTTCAGATAACGTTCTTGTCACAACATTACCTATACATGCCCAGGAAATGATACTATATACATTCAGACTTGTTCAAAAAATAATTGTCAGAAATGTTTATCAAATAATACATTTTGTCGTAAAAAAAAAAAAGCCAATCTTTTTACGACTCACTTATAAGTTGGACAAAAATTTTCACTCCCAAAAAAAATGCCAATCTTTTTAATTCACTTATAAGTTGGACAAAAATTTTCACTTCCAAAAAATTTGACTCATAAACTGCTGATCGTGTTTGCCGAACTATTTGCTCAAACAATACGAAAATAATATTTTGTTGTGTATAGTTCGGTGAAAATTATATTTAGACCAGAGGTGTTAGTCTAGAGAAGTAACTTTTCAAACGATCTTTCAATCTGCGTCTATATAAATCTCTGCAAAATCCCGTTAAACACGAGCCTCTCGTATCTTATTCGTATGGTGGGCACTTATTGCTATAATATTCATTTTTTCTACATTTGAATGTAACATTTCTTCTTTATTTTCTTTAAGGATGAAGTTTTGATTTCTGTGCAAACCCTTTGTGATTTATTATGCATAACTATGAAGTATCTACTATATTTATTAAATATTTTTTGAATAAAAGATTTACAAAGTGACAGTTGAAATATTCTTGTTTTTATTCCAAGATTATGGTATTCGAGCGATGATTTGATCATGAATTCACTGTATATCCTATTTTTATACAGAATATAGCCATTGCATACAAAACATACAAAATAAAAGCAAATTCTTATCTTTCCTCTTATTTTAATCTCTGAAAATTAACACTAATGGGCCTCCGTAGTTAAATCGGTTTTTTGACCAAGTTCAGAAAAGATCGTCATTTTTAATTGGTTTAAATAATTGATCGGTTGCCCGTATGACAGAAATATGAATGGATAAACATGTTTGAAAGGTGCAGCTACGCCCGGGGTAGAGGGGATTTTTCTTTTTAGAAAAAACACAGAAACATTACACGTGTTTACATAGGTGACGATATTTTCAAATATTTGAATGACACTACACAAAAAATTCCACGTTGAAAATCTGATTTTTTTTGCTCGGAGTACAGATAAATATCTATATTTTACTCCCCATGAGTTATAATTATGTGCCATTTCATGCTACTCCAGATCTCAGAACTGAACAAGATGATTTTTCTCCCCAATTTGGTAAGTAAAAAACGACACCGATATGGGCGATTGACCACCAAACGGGGGTTAAATGACCATTTGGCGGTGTGTGCCCAACCTGTTATATCTAGTGATTTTACTGCACCTGCAGTGGGGTTCACACTAGTTAGAATGATCTAACTGTATCTCGGTACAAGCCCTCACCACGTTAGAAAACGTCCCATATACTTGCAATGTAGCAAATCAGAGTGGATCCGCTCCGAAACAATTTTGAAGAAAATAAAAGGATTTGCACTGGAAATAACTACCAAATTAATCAAAACAAACTGTTTTGAAATTGCTTATGCCTTTATCCCAGAAAATAATCCATCTAAAGACGAAAATCCAATTAATTTTCTCAACGTTTTTCTCTCGCTTCAAATTTACCTGCCATGTTTACATTCAGAACTCTCTAGATTGTTCGTAGTAGATGCACTGAGTTATAGTGTGTACAAGTTATCGCCCATGTTTCTTTTGCTACATTACGAATACACGGAACGAATTCTATCGTTACACCGGGTCCGTAGGACAATATCATTTTAACGATAGAACATTTTATCTAAGTTCACACCTGAGACGTATGGATCAACTGCTTACTCCGTGACCTAAGAGCAGATAATCTAACCACTGTACCTCATGGACGAAAATTAGGATTAATAACGTTACAGTGACAGTCCAGAGTAAATTCGAGCTATAACAATACACATGGTAAGAAATCGAAATCACCATCATTACCTTTGGATTTGCTTGATGTGCACCTTAAAACACTAGTCATGGCTATGTTCTGTTGTATTGGTAATTATAATTATTACAGGTTTTTTTTCATGAACTCATACAAATTTGTTGAAGAAAAGTTTTCAATCCCATAATCACACCATGGAGGCAGCCATATTGAAATGAGGGGCGCACTCGATGCGGACTCTTTTAGAATTAGGAGGGAATGTCAGAAGGGTCAATCGAGTGCTCAGAAGAGTATTTAACAGTTTAAGGAAATAAAATTCAACTTTCTTGGGAGAAAAATCAAATTTACTACTATGCTACCTTTTCCTTATTTTCTTATTTGACTATAATACAGCTAAAAGTTCGGGGCCAACCAGACTTTCAAAGATCGTTTTCTTTAGCAAAACCTAGAGTTTTTTCTGGAAAAAGACCCCCTTTGTACGTGCCTATAAACATGATAAACAGTGATTAAAGGTGAATAGATGACTTTGTTACTCCTATATGTGCTGAAAGCTCAATATTATTTTTAAACTTTAATCATTGGCCTAAAATTAAGATTGAAAAACATATGTCATGTATAATACATGTCATGTATTACACAGGAAAAACTCTAAACTATAAAAGAATATATTTTTGAAAAATGATAATGGGGGCAAATCTGTTCCCCTTATTACATGGTGAATGAAATTGTGTTTGATGGTTGATTGTTATCGCAATTAAACGAAAGGACAAAAATGTTTATCCTTCAAACATCATTATATAATTATATAAGAACTACTGAAATAAAAATACTTTTTGCATTTGAATTTTTCTTTCGGTTTGGTTTATTTACAATAGCAAAAGTCCTCAAAGTATTCAACCACCCGCCATACTAACATGATTAGAATACCATTCTTCCTCTTTGGTGCGGATGGCTGAGAGGGCCTTCTAAACCTGTACTATACCTCTGTCGTCTAATACGAAGGGTTCCAATCGAGTGCGCCCCAGATTTCATAAATCATTAATAGAAAAGATAACTTTATTTAAAACTTTTTATGTGTAGTAAATTAGAAGATAAATTTTAAGGAATAGCTTATTTATTTTTCAAAGTTTATTTTTAATGCACTAATTTACCCTCTGCACGAAAGGTACAAATACCGATTTCGAAAATGACCTTGACCGCAAGGATTTTATATTAGCATCTTTGTTTTTTATTTCCTGTTTGCGTCTTATTTATATATTTAAAACCATTAAATTTGAAGCTACGGGTAAGCGTAAATAATTTTTATGAAGTGAAAATTGTGCACTTTTTTCTGAATGCATTTACTCATTATTATGAAGCAGCGAAGTCATGTTTTCGAAATCCCCTTCGGTTAACCACAGACGCCATATTTGATCAACGATAGGTATGGCGTAGAATTGAGGATGTTTTGATTATCGTATGAGTAATCAATCTTGCTAATTAGATTAATTATAGAACATAACAGGTAAGTGGGCTATGATATGGTCGTTTCGTCTGTATTTGATTGAGTTGTAGTAATATAGATTCGGATAAATTTGAACAGGTGCACTTTTGGCGGGTAAGAATAGTTTTGTGTCTGTTGTTTATATCAGTCGTGGCTATGTGTAACAATACATTCATGACGTTTAAAGTACAGAAAATTTTGTTGAAATGTTAAAATATTAAACAGGTCATTGACCATATCATTCCTTGATATAAAGAGAGCTGTGTTACATCATGTTTATACTTATTTGTAATGTAAGATATTGAGTAACATTAGTGAAAAAACTGTTGTCTACAGTTTCAGATAATTTGAGAGAAAAAGATTTGAAGTTGGGATCCATGATATGGATCGTGATTGAGAATGAACCGTGAGGAGTCCGGAGTGATTTCCAATGTATATAACAGCGAATCGCCTCGCTCGAGCACAGCAGATTCGTCATCTGACAGTGAGAACGCAAGCTCATCAGAAAAGGAATTCTCTGTTCAAGGAACTAATTTTAATCAAGGACAGTTAAAGCTTACCATCTCAGCTAAACAGAAAAGCTCATCTTCATCATCTGTAGGGTATGATGAAGAACTGGGCTCCAGACTGAAGGAAGTGGACAGTGTTTTTGTTGACACAGGGGTAAACATTTACATCTGTTGAGTCTGTCATTGGAAATTTATGATTCATTACACTGCATTTGTAAATACAATATTGGTATCACTTCTTCAATTAATATAAATTCAACTACACAGAAAACTTAACAACAAAAAAGTTTAAGCCCATGTTTTTATGAATGAAACTTTTGGTTTGTGTAGGTTTTTGCAGTACATATTGCTTTATACATATTTTTTTCACTTGTAGCAATCATGTAGAACCAACCCAGAGCAGTATGTGAGAAAATCATCAAAGATGGACCTGAATACTGCTGATTGCCACCAAGACACAAAAGAATCTAGATTTGATGCTTTTGGATCCAGTAGAAATCATGAGGAAAAGTCATCAGAAGGATTTCAGAACACATTCCACCAATTTTTACAGTCTTCAAACTCAAATGAAGGTATTCAATTGTCAGAGGAAGGCAGAAGATCAAAAAATAAAGATGTGCAAGGAAGTAAAGAAAAACTGTCCAGTAATTGCTATGTTCTGTTGGATAAAGAAAGCTCTCCAATGAAAAGGCATTACAAAAAGTTCACTTCAAAGATGAATGCAAGACATGCTGTTGGAAACTTTGACAAAATCCGAGAGAAAACTAAATCTTTGGCATCGAAAAAGAGGAAAATCGGTCTTTTTAGCAAAGAAAAGGAGGATGACATTTCTCAAAGTGAACAAGAACGGAAGGAAATGTGCATTTCTGAATCTGCTGGTCAAGATTTGCATGACAATATATTCGAGAAAATGAACAATGCTCTGAGCAACCTATCATCTGAAGGGGAAAATAAATTACAAAAGAAAAGAAAAACACCAAAAGAATGCACTGGAGTTCATCAGGCATTCAACTGATGAAGTAAGTGAGAAATTTATAGCCTCCTGTCTCTTTTCTGTTGTGCAGTTTGATAGCTATCAAATTTCCCCAGATTATCCAAGAGAACACAATGAGACTTTATTTCTCCCTCTCTCTGAAGTTCTCTTATCTTTAATCAGAATACAAGGCCAAAAAAAGGTCTTGATTCACTGAATACCCTAGAACAGGTAAAAACCACTTAATGACCCAGTAAAAAGTAGCGCCAAAATCACAGGGTACAAAACATCCTATTACAAAGAAATTTTAACCAAGCAGAACGCCTAATGGCTCCAATCAATTCTTAACAAGTTCAAATCAGCCACACTATCCATGATATCTACACATCTAAATCAAGAAGACAAATTCTTCAACAGGGGTTTTAACTTCATTCAATTATTCAAATTTTGAGTCTAATATTTTTTTTTTATATAATAATTTAAAGTATGATTTTTTTCTTTCCATCTAGGATTTGCATCACTGATCACTAATTTTTATCTTCGTCTTTTTAAAAAATATATGAAGTGATCTGATTAGTAATTCCTTTTTGTAAAATTAGGATTAAATGGCAATGTAAAGTTAATACGCTAGCAACACTTAGGACTGATACAATATCATGTAATTTTAATTTAACTGTCAACCATTCACTCATTTACTTATGAGGTGATGGGAAAAAAATATTTAGTAAGACAGCATTTCTTTATTACTTTAATTGAATCAATCAATATATCAACCAACCATCCCCCCTTTATGATAAACAGATGCATTCAATCTAAATACCAATTTATTGACAGGATATTTAATGCCTTATCATTCCCATTTTCACCACTGGGAAATGTAAAACAACTTAAAGATGAGGAAAATATTGCAAATATACATAATTCCTGCTTTCAAATTCAATTACTCTTTGGCTACCAGCTATTCAATCTTGAAATATAATACATGGCATTTAAATCTGCTTAGATGACTATCAAGTAGTCTGTGGAGGTTAAAATCCACATTTGAATGATCATTTCAGCTTTTTCAGGGAAATAGATATGGGTGTTTGTTAAGTCAATTCACACTGGGTGAGGGTGTTAGATTTTATTTGTGAGATTTTTACTAGATGACATTGTACCACATTTAAAACATTCCTTAGGTGCTGGTGTAGATGTTGGCCACTCCAAAAAATTTTCGTGGGGGGTTTAATAGTCATAGTTTTCAAGGTATGACAAGACCCATGAATTCATGCCCACCACGAAATGTAAAATGTTACATACATAAGTACTCATTAATCCTTGATCCACAAAATCAAATCCCCACGAACCAAGAGATTTTCCTCAAACCACAAAATGTTCACCCCACGAAAATATGTGATTTTACAGTACTTAAGAATTAGCATACCTTCACATACTTCAAGTTATCATCAATTTCCTTTATAAAATTAAATTTGAAAAACATTTTATAGTAATTTGGCTAGTGCATTTACATGTTACTGGTCTACCTTCACTGTCTCTACTTTCCAAGCTTAATATTAATACTGGATTCTTTCTGGGCCGCCCTGGTTTACGTTTTTCTGGCTGCTGAATTGACTCCTTTCCCCCATCAGACACAGTTCTTGTTGTTGGTGGAATATCAGACAAAAACTTGTGTCTCTTCTTTGGGGGAACATTTGGAACATACTGCTGCAAATCTAGGTTGTCATCGGAATAATCCCACGGGGCTGAGAACTTCTTTTCCTTCAGACTGAACATTTTCCTATGAAATGACTTCATTTTGGACTTTTTCTCCATTATCTGAAAAGCAAAATCCCTGCGTGAAGTTTTTAACCGTTTCACTTTCTCAATTTCAAAAGGGTGCCTCGTATCCTTTTTCTTTGGTTTCACATTGATCTTGGTAAGCTTGAAGATACTTGGTAATGGAACTTCTCCTGGTTTCACTCTTATGAAGGTTTCCTCCGGTCGAGAAATGGCCAAAAGATGAAAGTTGTCAATCACATATTCCATGTCCGTCAAAAATCGAGGGTCAACAATGTTTCTGTGTTTGGATCGAAAGTTAATCAACTTTTCTTTTCTCTTCTTCTGTTTTTGTTGCTGTTTCATCCTGTGTAGAAAATTTCTATTCCCCATGTCCTCCTCTGGATCCGAATCAAGAATACTGGGTGTCAAAACATTAGGTTTACTTGTAAACCCAAATGACCTGGGACTCAGTAATCTAAACTTGGATGAGAAAGCACCATACTTGCTTGTAAAATTAGACCCCAACGATTCTGTGGGGGTGACAGTGTACTTCTTCTTCCGGCCTCTTTTGCTTTTCAAGTTGCCATGTTTTCGCATCATAACATGCAGTTTTGGTTTACGAATCTTTGGACCCTGTTTCAAAGCCAGTATCATCTTCATGTCTCAGAAATTCCTCCTCAAATGATGTTACCAAAGATGTTCGAGAAAGTAATATGAACCCTCAGGGATTAATTAATTCATATGAGTCTCTTAGAATTCCATTGGCTACAGACAAATCCTGTAAGAATAACTCGGTTGTGTCAACAGATTCAAATTTGAATGGATTTCAGGTTAATTCTATAAGTGTTCAAACTGATTCAGAACTGTCTTGTGTGGATTGCATTCAGTTGCAATGTGGTTCAAAATCTGGTCATCGTAAAAGAGGACGTAAGCCTGGCAGTTCTTTGTCAAAAGACGCAGGTAAGGCCACTATAGGACATTTCTCTAAGTCCTTTGCAACAAAAATCAAAGAAAAACTCCTCAGAGGTAGGAAAAAGAAACGGAAAGTGGGGCGTCCCCGTTTAAGACCATTGGAAGACGATCCAAAAGTGGAGAAAATCGTCCACAGAAAGAAATCTCACTCACGACTGTCCCCCAGCAAACTTAATCCACAACCTGTGGAAGAGGACCTTGTGTGCAATAATGTGACTGCTGATAGAGACAGTGTCATCAATACCATTGAGTCTGTGATAAGAAATGTGTGCTCAGAATATGAACCTCTGCCATCAAAAGAACACAAAAATAGCTCTGTTTCATACTTGGATAGTGATGATGAGGACTATGTGCCATCCAAACGTTACAAAAAAAGGAATTACTTGAAGACTAAGTAAGTTGAAATTCTTTCAGAAAGTGTCTGTTTATATTTCAGCAGTTTCAGGTGGAAATGAGTCAAAAATCTATGTATTCTATTTTGCCTCAGTTTCAGTAAAAATAATGAATAAAATGGAACACAAGTAGAAATTTAACATTCAATGTTTTTTATTTATACAGGCTTCCTAGTACGTCCACCGAGGCCTCTGATTCTGACATCAGCAGCAAGAGAGACGGGACGGGATATCCAAAGAAAAAATATCAGAAAGCTGGTCTCTTCTCCGACACTTACAAGGAAGACCCAGAGTAAGTAATCTCAGAGAGGGTGGCAGGTAGAAATCTGCATCATTCTTATCAGGACTTCATATTTAAAAGGAATGTTCTTTTTTGCAATCTATGAAATCAAATTGACATCATGAAGAAGAGTTAAACCTCTATGGTTAATATATATTTACCCAAATGTAGGTTGCTTTGTTATCAACTATATTGATAAACCTATGTGATGATTATTCAATATTGTAAACAGGTAAAGGAAGCAAGTAAAAGAATCACGATTGCAGTTGATTATAGAAAGATACTTGTAATCGCCTAATCGACCACTTTCTTTAACATTTGAAAATCAGATCCTAAAGTTGGCATGGATCCAATTTCTTGAAGACTTCATAGAGTTGTAGTGTAAAATAAGATAAATTGTAATGTCTGATAACTCTCTGTCAGACTTCTAGGAAAAGTTTAAAATTGCTTTATTTACACAAATGATCTGGATACACAAAGATTTTGTTGTGAATTGGGGAGGCAGGATCTGTCCTTTTAAAATGGTTTGTTGGAGGAAGTTAGATTCGACCAGAAGAGAAATTTGCATTGAATTTATTTTGTGTATTTAAACAGAATTTTTTGCAACAATAAATATATTGATAATCATTAATGTAAATTTTAAGGACAGTATGGAAGATTGCAGCTTAATGAATAAATGATAATGTTAATAACTGTTAATGAAGAATTGGAGTGGCCAACATCTACACCAGCACCTAAGGAATGTTTTAAATGTGGTACAATGTCATCTAGTAAAAATCTCACAAATAAAATCTAACACCCTCACCCAGTGTGAATTGACTTAACAAACACCCATATCTATTTCCCTGAAAAAGCTGAAATGATCATTCAAATGTGGATTTTAACCTCCACAGACTACTTGATAGTCATCTAAGCAGATTTAAATGCCATGTATTATATTTCAAGATTGAATAGCTGGTAGCCAAAGAGTAATTGAATTTGAAAGCAGGAATTATGTATATTTGCAATATTTTCCTCATCTTTAAGTTGTTTTACATTTCCCAGTGGTGAAAATGGGAATGATAAGGCATTAAACATCCTGTCAATAAATTGGTATTTAGATTGAATGCATCTGTTTATCATAAAGGGGGGATGGTTGGTTGATATATTGATTGATTCAATTAAAGTAATAAAGAAATGCTGTCTTACTAAATATTTTTTTCCCATCACCTCATAAGTAAATGAGTGAATGGTTGACAGTTAAATTAAAATTACATGATATTGTATCAGTCCTAAGTGTTGCTAGCGTATTAACTTTACATTGCCATTTAATCCTAATTTTACAAAAAGGAATTACTAATCAGATCACTTCATATATTTTTTAAAAAGACGAAGATAAAAATTAGTGATCAGTGATGCAAATCCTAGATGGAAAGAAAAAAATCATACTTTAAATTATTATATAAAAAAAAAATATTAGACTCAAAATTTGAATAATTGAATGAAGTTAAAACCCCTGTTGAAGAATTTGTCTTCTTGATTTAGATGTGTAGATATCATGGATAGTGTGGCTGATTTGAACTTGTTAAGAATTGATTGGAGCCATTAGGCGTTCTGCTTGGTTAAAATTTCTTTGTAATAGGATGTTTTGTACCCTGTGATTTTGGCGCTACTTTTTACTGGGTCATTAAGTGGTTTTTACCTGTTCTAGGGTATTCAGTGAATCAAGACCTTTTTTTGGCCTTGTATTCTGATTAAAGATAAGAGAGCTTCAGAGAGAGGGAGAAATAAAGTCTCATTGTGTTCTCTTGGATAATCTGGGGAAATTTGATAGCTATCAAACTGCACAACAGAAAAGAGACAGGAGGCTATAAATTTCTCACTTACTTCATCAGTTGAATGCCTGATGAACTCCAGTGCATTCCCACCTAATCAAAAAACATTGTTCATATAAAGCGGTTTCTTTTGTGGTAGGTGGTTTTAACATTGGATGATATGATTACACAAGCTACCGAGTGTCAAATTAAAAAGATGGGAGATTTAAAATGTTGATGTGTTGACTTGTCTGATGGTTTGGGCCATTTAACTTCTAGCAGTGGGAATTTAACAAGATTTTGTTAAGACAGCATGCTGACGCTAGTGAACCATATAATGGGGTCTGGATACTGAGACAAGGTTGATGAGGTTTCAGGCTTGTTAGTTTCCCATTCCCTGTCCCTCCATCTGCCAGTGGGGCAGTCTGACATTGATACCAAAGTGTTTACTCTGACCCAGGGTGCTGAAAATTTTCTGTGTAGCCAATAATGTAGTATCTTTAATTAGTGTGGAATCTCCTTGTAACCAGTGTGTACTCAGATACACTCCACTTGAACATGTAGGCATAACCTGTCTGTGAGCATTTGTATTCCAATTTAAAAAGCTGAATTCACCATTTGTTAAGGTGTCAAATACAACAGCAGATATATAAGGAAGTGTGTTTAAATCTGTTGAAATAAAGCCCTTTTTTCCTGTCTGCAAATTGCTTCTAATGAGGAAGTGGAATAAAGTGTAAATAGCTACATGGGGTGACACTCAAGGAGGAAAACTGTTTCCTTGTCAGGTGTAAATATCTCTGTGTAAATACATTCCTCAGCATATCCTTGTTGCCTAGCATTAGATGGGTTGTCCTACATGTGTACATAATACTTGATTCAACAAGGTCATCAAGTTATGTCCACTTAACCAATTGCATGTTATATCCTCTTAATACACTTCAAATAATTGTTAGCAAAAAAATTAAGTTGTTATTTTTAAAAAAAAAAAAATTTGAAGGATGTGTAATAATACAACAGGCTTCAAGAGTTGTAATAATGCTATGTTGTGATAATTTATACATATAATTTCATGCTAATTCATAATAGAATTCAAAGCCACTATTATTCACAATAAACATATATAATTTTAAATTTTTAATGGAGTCATTTATTTACATGGATATGCAATTCTTTGAAACATTTTGGAGTTCAAAACCTTTGAACATGTTGAAAGCCCAACCAATGATTAAGATAAGGCCCAGCTATATAGATGGCATAAAGAAGCTTTGTCCTCATTGGGAGCGACTTTTTCATGATCAGGCCTCAGATATGACCAATGGTCCAGTTGACATCTGCTCCATTTGTAACACCTGCTAAGTGACGCTCCTTCATGCATACTCTTTGTTCAACATTTTTATAACAGACAATTGAACTTTTTTTTCTTAACCCCCTTTTTGATTTTTATGGCTAAAAAACTGACTGTTCAAAACCTGTGGTAACAAGAATAATTTATCAGTTTTGTTGAGTTCCCAAGAGTGACAATAAAAAGGCCTATAAACATCAGAAGCGGCCATCTATGACAAAGAGATATCAAGAACCACTGTGCCTGAAAAGCTGAAACTTATGTGGAAACATCCTGGGGTAGTGTAGATTCTAAATTGTTCAAATCAAGACCCCCGGGGATTGGGCAGGGTCACAATGGGGAATCAAAGTATTACATAGAAATATATAGGAAAAATCTGTGTAGATTTCAAATTGTCTAAATTATGATCAGTGGGGTAGGGTGGGGTCACAATATGTATTACAAGGGGTAAATCTAGTAAAGTACATAATTGTCAAAGCTTCTCAGGTGAGCGATGTGGCCCATGGGCCTCTTGTTTTTCTTAACCCCCTTTTTGATTTTTATGGCTAAAAAACTGACTGTTCAAAACCTGTGGTAACAAGAATAATTTATCAGTTTTGTTGAGTTCCCAAGAGTGACAATAAAAAGGCCTATAAACATCAGAAGCGGCCATCTATGACAAAGAGATCGCTGGATTACCTGTATTTCACAGTGTGTAATGTCAAGTTTTTTATCGATTTAAACATAATGCCAGCTTCCTTTCTCCACATGGCCTTTTTTATGGCACATCATTTTCAATTTAGACATGCAAGCTAATAGGTTTTGAAAGAAAACCAATATCGGACAGATGATTTATTTAATTTTATTATAAAGACTTTTCTTCATATCAAACATTTTCTTTCCTGTAACTCTACTCTGCTTTCAACTGGCTAATGCTTAAAGAACATAAAAGTTATGTAGTGTAATGATCCTAATCCGGTAAAATAAGCACTATTTATGAAGCCGATATTAATTGATCATTTCTCTGGCTTTTATACATGTACCTTGGCAAAGCACTAAGAATAACCTGTTTCTAGTATAGGATCAACACACATTTCCTGCATCTGATGGTTGTGTCAGAGACTCTATTTTGATGATGTATCTATCAACAAAGCTTAATTATAGTTTTTTTTGGCTTGCCATTGGATTAAGTAAAGGCCTGCAATAGCATTTAATTTCTTTCTTTTCAATAGCCATATTGATTTTTTGATGGGTTTTCTTCTGAATTGACACCAATACCAGTCCATATTAAACTGTGAAGAAATTTGTCTTCATTTATGTTGCATAAGTGAAGATTCTGAAGTCCTGATCAGCTTTAAATCAAGTCTTTTAACACTCTAACGGAGATGAATGATGTTTTGGGGGAGTTGTATAAAAATTTCATTTAATTCTCTTAACAATATATTGATCTGCTGGCCTGTTGGATCACAGCAGGATAGAAACAACACAGTAATGCAATCGCAACATTATTTACCAGGCCGTCTGAATATTGAATCTATTCCCAATCAATATTTGACTAACATAATTGAGAAAAAAGGAAATAGGACATAGATTTTCGCTAAACTGGATGATGGGCCGATATTGATTTTTAACACAAGGAAATTTTCATCCTGCACTGCTCTGTAAATAGCAATTAATGGTAGAAAAGGTCTGTTGTTATTAGAGGTGAATATTAACTGATAATGCCTTTGATTAATTGCTATTAGAATTACAAGTGCTGATCCCTATTAATTAAACAAATGACTGCATTCTGATGCTCTTTAGTTTGATGAGCCATTCTTCATATTACATTGATTTGACTTCTGTCAGCTCCTGATGGTCACAAGTGATCATATTTTTTTATGTCAGTGAATCCATGTAGTTGTACAGTGTATTAATCTGGCAGCGAGCAAGAAGAGAAAACTGGTGGTTATAACCAGTAGAGTTATCCTGTCACGATCATAACACTGCACTTATTGAAGGAGAGCTGATCGACCTTCAAAGATATATTTATGCCATAATTAAATAACAGCTTAAAGAATTTATTTTTCCTTCTTGAAGCAATTCCTGCTGTCTGGTGGTAAAGAGAGAGGAAAAAATAAAAGATCATTGAAAAGTTTTGACTGATGTTGATTTTGGAATATTAGTGAGAAGGACAAGAAATTCTTTTGTATGATGTGTCATAATTTGTGTTCTATTTATGACATGGTATTTGAAAAAAACAAGACTTTGTTGCCTTTTGTAAGGGGCAGGTATGATTAATTTATGAAGTTGTGTCAAAATGATGATGTATAATAAAGGTGAAAACATGACATACAGTTTAGAGAAATGGTTACACACACTGCAGAAATTAATTAGAAAGACTATACTCCACCCACAGGGTCAAGTGTACGATTTGAAAAAAATAATTTTAATTAGTCTGAATGAATACATAAAAGAGTTTCTGTTTGGTTGATTATCTTCTTGTAGTGTTTATAATGACAGCTTGTCACCAAGTTATAGAAATATTTCAATGCAAAAGAAGTGAGGGGGAAAAGGTTGTTAATCAGGGTTAGTCTCAAGGACACATTTGTGGAAAAACAAGTATCTTGGGCATTATGTTTAGTTCTTTGCCAAAAAGTAAAAGACCCTTCAAAGTAAACAAATCTAAAAATTGCACATGAAGGATTTAATTAAGGATTTCTGTTTTCTTTTATTTCAGCACAAGGAAGACTCACTCCAGTGGCAGCACAGGCAAAAGTCGTGAAAAGGTGGTGTATAAAAAACAGGGTAGTCTAATGCCAGCACCCATCCATGTGGGCAAACACCTCAGAGAACGTCAGTGTGACTTTCTGCTGTCGTACGATATCTGGTGGCAACTGAACAATGATCTGGTAACAAAAAAATACACCTCACCAAACTGAAGGCCAGATTGTTGCTTTGTATGCTTTACCAGCCAATCCCTGCACAGTTTAGCAAGTTAACTTAAGAAAAACAACCCAGAAACAAAAAAAATTCAAATGCTTAGAGATTTTACGTAACACTTCTGTACTTTTTAGTGCACTTATGCTCATCTTTCATGGAGTAGTTCTTGAGCGTGACTGATAAAGCTTTGTGCTTTCTGAAAAAGCTAATTCAGTTATCATGCATGTGCTCTAAAATAGATGATACATTTCTAAATGAATTTAATAATTTTTTAATGAAATTAAAAGTGTTGGGTTTTCTGAAAATCCAAAAAAAAATTGGGGGGGGGGGGGTTAAATTTGCCTACTCATTGAGATGACCTATTGCTGGTCTTGTCTGTACCCATGCATTATTTATCTAAAAATTTTTAGCATCTTTGATTTTAATTTATAGCATGTAGTAGGAGTTAAAGGGGAGGAAAATGTGAATTTTTTGCTATCTGCCTCACTTGGACAAGAGGTTTAGGCCAAAACCAGTGAAATCTGTGCACATTATTCCTGGATATCTTGTGGGCAAATGGTTGGCATGATAATTCTCGTAATAAACCTATGAGCCCTTTACCAAAACTATGAAATTCATGACTCCAGGCCCTAGGATGGGGTACTGTAAACCAACTTTTATTCGCGACAACTTTATTTCGTGATTAACTAGAGATAAACTAGTTCGCGACGATTAATTTTCGCTATCAAGCCTATTATGGATCTGTTGTTATTAGGCATTTAGACTTAAAGGACCGGTTCGCGGAGAGAAATATTCGCGATGACAGAGCTCTCGCGAACTTCGCGAAAATTTCTCGCACGCGAATAGAAGTTGGTTTACAGTATATTGAAAATGCTTTCAAAAAACTCCTTTATCCAAGGAAACCTTGCAGTTAAATTGTTTGCAAGTTTACAAAAAATCTAATTCTTTGAAATAAGTGGCCACGATATCTAGGTTTCAGGTCAGAAGGTGGGATTAAAACTTGTGATACTCATGTAACCCGGAAGGCCCATTTTTTTTTTTTATTTCTGTTTTTCCTTTAAAATATTTTTAAACATTGTACATGTATTCTAAAATTGAAAATATAAGTGGTAGCTGAAAATAGATTATATGGCATGAATTTGTTAAGGGAAGAAAAATAAAAGTATATGATTGAATATAGAAAATAAATAAATAAACTGGTATTAATAAAAGCTTAAAAAAAACAACAAAGAGCATTATAGTAATGCATTAACAAATACTGATGCTTTAATTAATAAGAAATGGTATGCAGATCTGTATTGCTGCTTGCAAGTTCAGTAAGAAATAAAACTGAAGATAGTGTTCTTGGATACGTCATATTTTAATCAGGATTCAAATTTAAATATAACTGGATTAAAACTTGTACCTAATAATTGTAACAGTATAATTTGATAAAGAATCGATCCTGTTATTTGGGACTAAATTAGTTAAATAATATTTCTAAAAAAAATTTTTTTCTTTTTTACAGTTACCAAAGAGAGAGGGTCATGAAGAAAAGTATAGAAAGATCAGAAATAGTAAGTACAAATGTAGAGAGGAAGGATAGGGTAGGGTAGGGGTGAAGGGGGTTCACAGAAAAGTAGTTATTTCTAAGCAATGTATTGGTTGACTTGTTTGTGAAACATTTTTAAGCCAACAAAATGTAAATTCCTCTGCTGTTTGATCGTGTTGATTGTAATATTCCTTCTAAACTGCTGATTATCAGTGGGGCAGAAGTTTGGTATGAAAGGATTTCATGCTTGACAGCTGCTTCCTTGAGAAAAGTACACTGCACAGCTGCATATAATATTGCATGGTAGATCTCTGGAGAAACATTAAATCAAGTTAAAAACAGTTTATGAGTGGAGCAGTTCAGGCATGGTTAATGTAATTCATTAGGAGTTGTTTGCAGATCTGCTCAGCACTGCCTCTGATAATAGGCTGAAGGTGGATATAAATATCAGCTGTGATGTATATTCTTATTGTATGTGTTTAGAGCTGGTGAAAAATAAGGGGTCTTGATAAATTGTGTGTTGTTGTCTATTGCTTGGAACTGGTACTTAACAGGTGCGATTACCTTACAGATCTGTGCAAAAATTTCATTTTTATCTTGTCATCACCTGATGCATTATCAGTTCACCTTAGCAGGAGAATACACCCATCAGGCCAATATACACATAAAATTGGCTGTTGTTTACCATGCATTATTTATCCACAGGCATTTAGAGAGAGGTTTATTATTATCATTTGCCAGTAATTGGTTTTACTCTGTGGTAGAGCTATTAAAATATGACATGATAGACCCTTGTTAATTTCCTCACAATGGCCGTGAAACATGCATGCTTATGATGACCTTATATTGTTTGAGAGATGAAGGCTTTATCTTTAAATGTATTGTTAGTTTATTAATATTTCATGACCTGATGTTTTGTTGGAAAGGGAGACATATAAAATTAAGTAGTTCAAATAAAATATTATTATGTATATATTATTACGTAAAATGTAAGAGGTAAAAAAGTATTGCTGTTGAATAATTAATCCATTTACAAGAGTTTGGGAGTAGATGAGCGGTTTTGGATTACAAACGGCAGCATTTCAAGCCCACATGTCATTTGGCAAGGAGAAGCAAAGAACTTGTCTCAGCTGTGATTAAATTGGATGCAAGTTTTGAGTTACATCTTGGTGTTATGACATCAGTCCAATTCAGCAGAAGTTGTTTCAATGACTCATTATGTCTGAATAACAGAATAGCTTCACATGTTTTCATTCATTATTAAAGGTATCATGACTAATGCTGCATGACAAATGTGGCTGCTATTAGATAACGTTTAAGATCAATGTTTGATGAGTTGTATTTTCAGTGATCTATTTATTTATCCATGGCACCTAATAATGTTATTTAGCCCTTTAAGTGTAGAGTGGTAGCCCCAGCCCTCTCCTCTGCAACCCAAATACATCCCTCTATCTGGAGGATGAACATCTGTTTGTATCTTGTAGTACAACTTTTGTACACTGTTGAAAAACACTGATGACTGGGAGGATTTATTTTGACATTAATTTCTTAAAGGTCAACACATTATAATTAATGAACCTACTGCTAAAAGAGCTTCATTTACACTGACAGTCTAATCCGTGTAATTCCATTGTGGATGCATGATATCTTATTTGACTTTCCCAAGCCCCGGTTTTTCTTAAGTAGAGGATTTCGAGGTGTAAATAGAGGAAAATTAAGTGCTGAAGAATTTAGATCTCTGTTTGTAATTAGTATGGTTAGCCATTAACTTGGGTCATAAAATGGTGATTTGACGTGAAGCAGGCATTGTTAGATACAGAAGAACTCTTAGGATTTGCCCTTCCTTACATGAGTAATGGGTGATAATATCCTTATAATCAGAGTCTAATGATCTTGGTTGCCAAGGCAATTGAATTTTCATGTAGGTTTTTTGTCATTAATTGCCTGTAAATGCCCAGTGTATCCAATACAGTTGTATCTTGTTTTATATTTGATCAATGATGAAGTTTAGCCTCTCTGACTGAGCTATGGATCTCTTCAGGAGACAACCTTAGCAATAAAAGCAAGATTGATTCTCACATATTACAACATATATAATTGAATATTCCTTTATTTCATGCTTTGCCTCTTTTTTTGGAATAAGATGAAACTTGTTAGAATGTAGCTTTAAAAGAAATTTATGTCAATTCAGACACATTCTCAAACCACTTGTATATTTACAAGGTTTATTTAAAAGGTTTCAATAGCTAGGTTTCTGAGATGATAGTATATTATAGAGGATTCTGTGGATCAGTTTGAGATGTATTGTAGAGGTGTGGTGTGTCAGATCCTGTCTGGTCTTTAACACACCCCTTAAGATCTGCATTTTCATTAAAACATAAATCTATCTGGATAAATTGTTTGATTCTTCTCAAGTTCTGTATGACCAGCAGTGAATTACGTGAATTGTGTGGGCTATCTATTTCAGTTTATCTGAAACTGAATTGTACAAACCAATAGCTTTTAAGCTTACCTGGCTTAAGGGGTCAATTGATAAAAATATTTATACAAAAAAGTAGGACTAATATTGGATGAAGGTTGTGGTCTGTAGGTCTTTTGTTTGAATTAGATTAGTCACATAATTTCTGTCTGCTATTTAATTTATGTTGATAGGTTTGTTCTAAATGGACTTCTTTCAATAAGATATTTTAGTCGGAGGAAATGAAATGACACCTGACTGCTTTTAAAAGTATCCATTACGGCAAATTTCACTGGAAACTTCATTTTTTCAAACACCTTCTACATGATCAAAATAAGCCACATATTAATGGATTTAGTAGGTCACTGTACAATTATATACTGTACGTGTACATATATTGACATATTCAAAATTTAGCGCAATCACTATGTACTGAGTGGTTGGCATAATCATAAAATAGAGCTTTACATGCCCGTGCTGTGTATTGTATTTATTAATGCTTTTTTAACATATCGTCTGCACCGAAGCCACTAAAATAATTATTTTTAAGTATTTGTTTTTCAGTTGGGATTAAAAAAATTCTACATTTTCCATCATGAAGGGTTTCAGTCTCTACAATTTTTGGGAGAAAAAAAACCCAAACCTTTCCTTGTAATCACACTAAACCTTTCTGTCATAGAATACCAAAGTAATGACCCTAGAGGTGAATTGGCACCGTGTAATTCATGGACTGGAGTCTTGGAGTGGAGTTATGGAGTGGAGTTTGGAGTCAATTTTTGGAGTCTGAGATTTTCTTTAAACATAATTATGCAGATTTTTTTTTTCAGAAATGGCATTTGTATGATTGTCTTCAATATTCTAAAATAATTTATTGCAAGATAAACTCTAATTTAATAAATATTTGGTACATTTGTATATACATTATAAGTATGTTGAACATTATTATTGAATTAATAACCACCTAAATCAAAAATTAATTGATAACTTCCTACAACTACTAACCTAAATAAAACTGATCGATAATATCAAAGACCTAATAATTATAACAAACAGATTTAATTTATAATATCTTAGAACAACACAGTCAGCTAGGGGTTATGTCACTACATGTAAAAAAGTAAGTCAATTAAAGCAAGGTATTTTTTTCAGTTTATTATACCCCCTCTTAAAAAAACCAGGAGGTTATATAGTAATGGGATGTCTGTCCGTCCATCTGTCTGTACCTCAGTCCGTCTGTTACGCTTTGTTGTACCTCAGATAATCTTTATCATATAATGCCATTGTGCACTTCCTATCTTACTTTTTGATCTGGTACATATGTATTTTGGGTTTCCCATAGCAAAACATGGAGACTGCCATTATATTCATATGTAAGGCAGGGGTATCATTAATGTCAAATAAACAAAAAAAATGAAAAGAGGGTGCTGTGTGTTCTGCTTAAATGATTTTTGATGGTTGTAAGGCACTTGTATCCCTTATGCAATACTCTCAGAATGTTTAGGGTTTTATTTTATAAGAACTACAAAAAACAATAGAGGTTATAATGTATGTGTACAAATTTGCAAAAATCAAACAGCCTTGTAACAGTTTATTAACCTACATATACAACTGTGTGTTCCAAATCCTGTAAAAGTTTCAACAGAGATGTGACAGAAAGATATAATTTAGATTAGTTTTTTATCACCTTCCAGTTATGCACTGAAAGCAATTAGGTTCATAATTGATATAACAGTTAAATTTAATCAAACAGGATATACTGTCACTATTTTAGGTAACATAATAATTAATATTATTATACTTTCATGTTAAATACTAAAATCTGATTAGTTTAGACGCAGTTAACAATCCGTTCGATTACCCTGAGCCTTAGCAACACACGTGACAACGGGTAACACAACGGTAATGCCACATGCGTGGAAATTATGCGCGTACGGTTCACCGTAGAAATCTCAAAACGTCAGTTGCGCGTTTGAAAGAACCGGAATTAACTTGACGTCAATGAAAGCTTGCGTCCGATATAGCTTACTTGAAAAAAACAAACGACAGACGATACATGCCTGCGAGTGTAGGAAACATGTTTAAGAGCCAGAAATAACGAAACTTTATATGATAAATGACTTTAATTCTAGTATCAAACAAACAATAAGGAAATTAGTGAACCGGTGAGTGCATGTGAAAGCTTTCTATACATCAACGTAAAGACGATCGACGGTTTTATTTGCTGACGTCCTAAATCAATAAGACATTCAGTATAATAAAATAAATGGTGCCTGTTTTGGAGGGTAACATTTGAAATTGACACCCCTCGGAAAACCATTGCTGACGCGTCGGTTGACAATGGTTTTCCTTGGGGTGTCAATTTCAAATGTTACCCTCCAAAACAGGCACTATTTATATAATGAAAGATATTTCAGTTACATAATCTCAAAGAATTGTTTTTCTAAGCGTTACACTCAAAAATTGAACCCAATCAAAAAATGAATATGCTAAATATCAAAAACTTATTCCTCATGGTTCAAATATCACTATATATGAAAGTAGGAAATATCATTAAAACTTCTATCAAAGGTTATGTCATGAGGTAATCTGTGTGTTTTTGATTGTCTTGACTACTTTTTAATATGTCTATTCATCCCACAGTTCAAGATAAGGTGTTATCTATGGGCAAACAGAAAACGGATGTGTGCTCCATTAATGTTTATGCTTAAGGTGAAAAACCTAGTTTCTTCTGAACTCTTTTTCTATTAACAAACACAATTTTGCTTGACTCCAAAAACTGACTCCAAACTCCACTCCATAACTCCACTCCAAGACTCCAGTCCATGAATTACACGGTGCCGACTGCTACAAAAAAATAGACTTAAAATTAGCACAAACTTTAAACCATCTAAAGTTTGCAACAAATTAATTCATGATTTTGCAACTTGGAATCTACCGGGTAATTGAAATTAAGTAATTATTTTACATAGATACAAAATGAAATTGATAATGTGCAGAGATTAAGGATTTCAATCCCTAATGGGACCAAATTCTCTACCCTTAAATGTCCGTCAAGTACACAATACTCTGATATTGTATTAAAGCATTTTATAGTGGAAAAGGATTGCCCACGAGAAATTTTCAAAAAGTTCATTAATTAAGCAGTAGTTAATGAACAAAGATTGCATTGAAGTCTATGGGGAAAAGCGTTTTTTCAAAATAAAAATTCAATTAATTTGAATATCAATAAATCCTGTGGTGGAAAGATGCATTAAAATATTAAGAATAGAATGATAATTGAAAACAATTTTTTTACCAGCTAATTTTTTTAATTGATTTTTTTTTTTATATTAATTAAAAAAGGGGAGATAACTCTTACCAAAATTCAAGGTCATGAATTAGGACACATCCCATTAAACATACTTATAGTAATAAATGGGAAGTATGTCTAAATAAACTGAGTATTCAATGCCTACATATCTGTTATGTTTTCAATTTCATTGAATTTCTTCCTATTAGGGATTGAAGACCTTAATATACACAAGTTAAAGATGGTTCTTCTAAAGTATTACAAATTGCCTCATACCCAGGCTTTAACTTTTGTTATGTTACAGATATCCATGTTGATGTCAAGCCAATTTGTGATGAAGCACATCCATGCACCTGTAAGCGACCTTATGACCCAGAGGTTAAAGGTTGTGGTGAGGAATGTCTGAACAGGTATGTGAACTTATACAGCACTATTCCAGTTATATTTAGGTTACCTGAGTTGGCCAACTTCTTGCTTTCTGTTTTGGTCTTGCAATAAGTCTTAGTTTTAAACTTTTAAATATTTTCACCTTCCTACCGATTTTGGTATCCAGCTTATATTAGCAAAAGCGAAGGGACCTATGAGATCTGGCTCAAACTATAAAAATTACTGCAATCATCAAAATTTTAGTCCTTTAATCAAGCATTCAAATTTTGATAGTAATAACGATGAAAATTACAAAAATTAGAAATGACCCTGGGTTCAAGATACAAGACGATAATGGGTCCTCTAACTAAAATTCATATCTGGTGCTTCAGAACACAAAGTGGGGTTAAGTTGTTGATATTTTAGAATAGAGGACTTTTTTAAAACTTAAATATTAAAACACCAGAGCAAATTACTAGCCAATAAACAACCTTGAGTGTTTATTCTGAAGTTCTTTATGTTGGTTCTGATGTTTAAGGATTTTTTCCCTGTTACAGAATGATGTATACGGAGTGTGACATTAGTACCTGCCCTTGTCAGGATCAATGTCTTAATCAGCGCTTCCAGAAACATGAATGGGTATCAGACTTAGAAGTCATAGTCACAAAGGATAGAGGATACGGAGTCAAAACTTCAGAATCTATATCCAGTGGTAATTACAGTAATTCTGTATTTAGAGGCATATATTTTAAAAATCAGATTATAAATGTTTTTAGAAACTCAAAATGATTTTTCAATAAATTTGGAAGATCATTTTGCCTCACCAATAAGCATGTGTCATATCATCTGATATAAGTATTTTTTAAAAATTCAAATTGACAAGTGTTGGCATTTAACTTACATATCTTGGAAAAAAGACGAAATAAACTGTCAAAAAGTCAATTTCAGAGTGGCTTAGACTAGGTCATAAATAAGTGTATTAAAGCATTCGGTTTCTCAAAACATTTTGTTTTTAGAATCTGATGAGCTACTTTGAATATAATAATGAAAGCTGCATGTTTGTCCTCTGATCTAATGCAGTTGCTATCTTGTACACAGGTCAGTTTATACTGGAGTACCTGGGTGAGGTTGTGAGTGAGGTGGAGTTTAGGAGGAGGATGACAGAAGAGTACTCCCAGGAGCGTCACCACTACTGCCTGAACCTGGACAGTGGGGCCGTCATTGACGGCTACAGGATGGGAAACATTGGACGATACGTTAACCATTCATGTGAACCCAACTGTGAGATGCAGAAATGGTAATGATTAGGACATTGGTCTCCATAATGTCATGGAAACATTCATGACATTATCTTTTGTATGCTGTTGAAACGGAACTCTAGTAGGGGAAATAGAAATTAATACCATTTATCTTTGTTTATAAATATTGTGGAAGGAGATTTTTAAGGCAGTTAATCTGAAGCTTAATGTAAAAGAAATTTCTTTCACTGCAGGAATGTAAATGGGGTGTACAGAATGGGTCTGTTTGCTTTGAAGGACATTTCACCCAACACAGAACTCACCTATGACTATAACTTCCACTCCTTCAATGTAGATGCTCAGGTATGAGGATTCTTCTGTAGTTATTAAAAGAAGTTAAAATCTTGTGAGATACATACTACCATAGAAGTATTTTTGATTGTATCGTTTTCCAATTTTTGTTGAAATGTATTTTGAATATTGAAACATTTGTGTTGACAGCAACTGTGTCAGTGTGGAAGTGAGAATTGTCGAGGAGTGATAGGCGGTAAGACCCAGAGAGTGAATGGTCAAGTGAAATCCAAAGGTCCAGGCAGACCACCAAAGGATAAACGCAAATCCAAGAACCGACTGAAGAAATACAAGGAAAAGGTATGAATAAAATAAAGAGTGCATTCAAAACACTTTTTCTATGATTCGGAAAAGTATTTGCTGATGAAGTGTTATGATTGCCTTGAAGAGTAAGACTACTTTCAAATATTGGGTTGAATTTATATCAGATTATCAGGTTTATTTGAACTTTGAAAAAATCAAATTATTATACAGAAATCTGCAAAAGACAGCAGTGCCTCCTCCACATTGTCCACCATGAAGCCTATGTCACAAAAGGAACGCCACTTTGCCAGATCTCATGCCATCTTCCTCTTGCGGAATATTGATAAACAGAGACACATCAGCCGTAAAGCCCCAGAAAAGCTGGATAAGGAGGAAGAGTATATGAAAGCCACAGGGTATACCAAAAAAGATGTCTTTATGTCTCAACTGACCGCCCTTAAAACATCGAGATCTGTAAAAACAAGGTACAGGGTCAAACATTGAAATCATTTAATGGCTTAATGTCAGTTCTTAAGAAAAGAAAAAACTGATGTGCATTTGTGCATGCTGTGTATGTTTTTATGTTTAATCTTTTGTGTTTTCAGACGACTTGCCTTGGCAGAAGAAAACACTGAGGTGACACAGACTGCTAGACTTGCCCAAGTTTTTAACGATGTCTGTCGGCAAGTCATGGAATACAAAGGTATTAAAAGGAGTTGAGCAAAAATGCTGTCTATTAGTTCAAATATTCATTAGTTTAAATGTTTACAGCAGGTACTTACAGTTTATTTTCTTTGCAGATAAGGAAGAAAGAGACCCTGTTTCTACTTTTGCACTGCCATCAAAGAAGAAACACCCTGAATATTACACAGTCATTGAACACCCCGTAGATTTCCACATCATTGAGAAAAATATCTTATCAGGGACATACGCAGATCTGGAAGCCTTTGATAAAGACATGAATACTTTGTTTAAGAATGCAGAGGTAAGACCCTTTAAATTCAGATACATGGACAATGTTTAATTAAATAATAGTTACTCTCATTCATTTGTTAATTCAGTATCCTAGTGAACTCAAAACACGCTAAGCAGTCTGTTACATCTGTTTTATATTTTATATATTTTACTGACTGTGTAAGATAATGACCACCTCATAACAAAACTTTGTCAAACAAGTGTACTTCAGCTTTTTCACCTTTAAAAAATGTCAAAAGAATTAACCTATAGGACAGAACAATTTCCCAGAAAAAATGACATTTAAAAATTAATTGTTATTTGTTGTTTTCTACCATTTACATGTTTACATTTTTCAAATTTGTATTTTTATACCTCAAATTTATTATTAACAACTTTACAATAAACCTCCAAAGTTGGCCAAAACACAATTTTGTCCATTAAAGCATTGATTTTTGCATGAATTTTGGCCTAGAAGTCCTTCAGGGCAGGCCTGCCCCTAAATGAAATGTGATATTTTGATAGGTTGGAATGTAAGGAATAATTGAAATAAGATTTTTTTAGGGGCACCCCTGCCCTAGGGTCGAAATGCACAAAAACCTACAAAAAAATAAGGAAACCTGATTTTGATAATCTGCTTCGAATTTATATCTTTCATTCTTATAGTTAGACTAGCGCAGTTGATATATGTGCTAACTTTTAGACCATGGAAACTTTCTTTCGGGGGTTCGAATCCACCTGGTACCACACTTTTAAAGTTTTATAAATTTCGCCTTTTCAAAGACTTTTTAATTTTTTTTCATAGACTTTTGTATTTTTCTTCAATTATCTATTCTTTATGCATGCACATTCTTGATAAGGGAAACACTAAAGAGATATCAAATCATAACAATCCAATGTACAGTTGTCAGTCAGGCAGAACAAACCCGATCAGAATAAGCACACTTTCTCCGAGGACAAGAATAACTCTGTGTTATTCTATACAGACATTCTTGGCAGCATTGAGCTGCAGTGAATTTCAATTGTATTTAATCCTTAAAATTTAATCACATTGATTTTGGCTACACATATCATTAACTGTACTCCCTTGGATTTCATTTAGGCCTTAATAATTTGCACACGTTAATGACATGTTTTACTATATACACGGGCAATTAGGTTAGACATTAAGAATAGAATTTCAGAGACAGTAGACATTACCATTATGCACAATGAAATATGAAGACAAATTTCAATTATTACATTGTGAGATAAACTCAGAAAATCAATTAAAGGGTTCCTCCTACTTCTACTTACTGAAATAAAAATTTAGGAAAAACAAATTGTTATATGTATTCAGCCTAATGTCATTAAATGGAATGGAAATCAACAAACTTTTTGTAGAGAAAAAAACCAAGTCCGGTCGTATAGGTCACATCTCTATTTATAATGAAGCAATCCTTTTCCTTATTTATGTATTAATATTTCACTATCACTTGCATGTAGCATTTTTGTCTCCCAACTTATTCAATATGTTGACTTTGTCTATTTGTACAGAGGTACAGTGGTCGGTCCTCGTGGATGGGTCAGCTGGTGGCAGAGCTCCGTAAGGTGTACGTCACGGCCAAAGCCGAGGCTTCCCCCATACTGGAAGACATTCTAGGAGAAGGAAGTCTTCAGTCCATGGAGAAGGAAACCACAGAGACAGAGACCATAGGTGAGAGCAGTTCTGGGATCAGGACTGGGGAAATGTCCATAATATTGAAATGATTTTCACTAAGATTGTATGTGTCTAAGAAAAAAAAATAATCAAGATATTTTAATAACGGTTACAGAAGGACACGAAGAGGAAGAAGAAGAAGTAATTCGATGCGTTTGTGGAATTTTTCGAGATGAGGGTCTGATGATCCAGTGTGAAAAGTGCTTTGTAAGTTCCCAAGTTTTGAAGAATATCTACCGTACACTGTTAATATATTTTGATTTTTGGTTTTAATTTGTCGTATGTTTTAAGAATATGGACATTGACATATTTGTAAGCCTATTTTGCTATGTTTTGTAGATCTGGCAGCATTGTGACTGTATGAAGGTCAAGGGAGAGGTGGAGAACTATCTGTGTGAGCTTTGTCAGCCCAGATCTGTTGAAAAAGTAAGTCTATCCTCCCAGCAAAACTGATACCTTTATGACAGATATCATGTTTTTTAAATAAAGAAATTCATATCTCTGCACTCTCTGTTTTGTGTGCAATTTTGAATCCATTTGCTTAGGGCTATATTAATTAAAGTATGAAAATCCAAAAAGTATATGAAGAATGATATGTTTCTTGTATGAATAGGAGATACTGGCTGACCCTCAACCGGATGATGCTACAGATGGCTGGACGTATTACATGACTCTGATGAGGGATGACATCCAGATTCGTGTAGGAGACTGTGTGTATGTGTTACGAGAGGTGCCCAAACCCGAGGACCGCATTCCTATTGATTCTGTCAAAACTTCATATAGAGTCATCTCCGAGATAGGACAGGATAAGCTTGATATCTTCCGCATTGAACGTTTGTGGAAAGATGAAAAGTGAGCTAATGAGGAGAAAAATTTTAAACCACAGACATTGTACCACATAGATAAGACATTCTCATTTTGGGGGGCGAGGGAAGTAAATCATTGTTAGAGTAAGCCTGAATTTATTTTCATTTTTCTCTTTCAGTGGGAGAAACTTTGCCTTTGGTCACAACTACTACAGACCTCATGAGACATTCCATGAACCGTCCAGAAAATTCTTTCCCAATGAGGTTATTCTTTGTTCTTAGAATCAAGATTGTTCAAAAGTGAATTGTTGATAACAGAATGGACAATTCCTATTTATGTCACTTAAGGGTAATTAGTATATTGGTTTATTTTCAGGTGTTCAGAATGCCTATTTATGAAATCATCCCATTTGATGCCATTGTTGGGAGCAGTTGTGTGATGGATTTGAATACTTTCTGTAAGGGACGTCCCAAAGGAACCCGAGAACAGGATATTTTTATCTGTGAATACAGAATGGACAAAACTGCTCATCTCTTCTATAAAATATCTAAACACCCGTGAGTCAGACATCTTAATTATGTTGAATCATTGTTTTTTCTGTTTTACCAATAAAGAAAAATTATTTTTTTCTGGTTTCTGTGTACAGATCTACTATTTTTACTTTTTTACATCAGATATTGGTTTGTTTGCTTGTTAATTTTCATTTTCCATTTCTATATAATCAAGTTTTCATTAGGTATCTTAAATTACAGGTATGTCATCAATACAAAGTCTTACTGTTTTGACAAGTATGAGAAGAGACTGAATCCAAAAAGGACATACTCTGTAAGTCTCTTTCCACAAAAAATATTGCACAGCCAATTAAAAATAAAAAATAAAAATCTCGCTAGTTGATTGTACAGGATGGCATGAGATATTCCTAAAGAAAACATCTCTTTTTGTGTAGATACCTATAGTTATTTTATAAGTCCTTGTTTTAGCCCCATGAAGTACCAGAGCAATACAGACGTAAGACTTCGTGGGAGGAGCGTTCACAGTCGGAGATTCCCAAACGCAAGAAAACAATAAAGGAGCATTTACAAGACAGTGCTAAAACAGAAGAACAGAGAGAAATGATGGTCAAAATAGAGGAGGAGAAGGTACTCTTTATTAGACTCCTTTCTGAGCTATCAAATTCTTTTAGCTTATCTGAGCCAAACAAGCAAGTCAGCTTTTCTAACCAAAATTTGTCTGTTGTCTGAGTTAAAATTTTTAAATTTTCATCTCTTCTTATAGAAACACTCGGTAAATTTCAACTAATTTCAACCACATTTAATATCTTGAAATGGAAGGAATAACAGGGCATTCAAATAAAAAGAAAATGCTCTCTTCAAGGGGAGAATAACAAGAAAAGACAATCAGGATTGGTCAGAAAAGATGAAACGTGGACATTGTGGTCACCTAGGATGGGCTACGCCCCAGTAGAGTTTACTTAAGAACCTATAGGGCCTGGGGGGTCTAAAAGTAAAATCTTTAGAATAATGAGATGCCATGACAAGTGATATGAATGTATAAGGGGGATCTAAAAAATTAAATCAAAAAGATTTGGCAATGACAAGATTTATTGATAATATGAGTATCGGTAGGTAAAGCTGATTCAAGGTTTAAAAATGATTAGGTAGTGTGAAGCTAAATAGACAAATAATGTTTCACATGAGAAAAAAAAAATTGAAGTTAAAAAAAACATGACATTATGACATTGGATAGATATTTTAATTTTAAAAAGTATCACTGATGCACTGATGTTCAATCCATTTCTATGAATAAATATATTTTAAACTATCAAACTATCACTGATGCAGATTCTTATTATTTGAAATCCTGGCCCATGTTAGTATGGTGGGGCCACAATGAAGGGTATATTTATTTATCAGGGAAATGCAAATGCAATATACATGTACTTTCAAGATGTGTTAAAAAGGGAGGAAATTCTTTTTAAAAACTGAAGGACAACAAAGCCAAGATAAGTCAAAGGTGGGGGGGGGGGCTGCTCTCTTATTTTCCCCTTCTTTTTGAGATGCAGTATTTTACCCACTTTCTGCTTATTAGAAAAACACACACACACATTTATTTGTTGTTGAGTATTTATTTTAAGATTTTCTTCTTCATATGTATTAAAAATTTGGAGTGTCATTTATTGTTAATTTCAAGCCTTGAAATTGATTCTTAATGCTATAAGGTTTTTTGTCAGAAATTGGAAATCTTTGCATGCTGTATCTAATGGAAAAGTTTGTCTTAACAGAAAAAAGAAAAAACAGAACACATAAATGCTATTGCATTGAAACTTCTGGATCAAGCCCCAAAGAAACAAAGGTTGGATGTGTCATATCTCCTAGACAAGAAACGACAACAGAAAAAAACACATGTTCTGGATGTCTGAACAGCTGTGCCAAAGAAACTAACACTGCTGTAAAAACTGAGGTACTCCACCAAACATTTCTAAATAGCCCCAAATACCAGAGAATGAGAGAAAAAAGTAGGCCACAAAAGGGATTCTTTTAATATTTACTTATTCTGCTGACTCAAAAACTGATTTGTTGATAAAGGTGCTGTGGGTCTACTTGGTAATAAAAGTGGTAGACTTTAAATGCTTTATGCCATTATATTGCCATTTGAACTGAGGGCTGCCTTGGGGGGAGGGGGGGTGGTCTATAGATATTATGAATTTAAATATCATCAGTTGTGTTTTCTAGGTTTACAGACAATTTACTGTATTTACAATAGTAGTGTTGTGAAGAAAAAAATCTGATCTACTTGTAATAAAAGAAATGTCAAAAAACTGAAAATTCTCTTAAATACATTTTATAAAATGAATTCAAATTTTCTCAATTCCTGCATTGAGATTTAATGAAAGTGTCATGGGCAGCTTATGCATATATATTTAAGAGATGTTCTCGTTCATAATTCAAAGAAGTGCCATACTACATTTACCAAATGACCGGACCTTGTTAATTCTTCGTTTGTATTTTGATTTGTATTTACACAGTATTTTGAAATTCATAAAATGGGATAAGTTCCTCTGTATGCCTTTGCTTAATACTTGTGTTTGTGATGAGGACATGCATAATTCGATGAAGATATGGCAATTATTTATGTTTATTACATTTGCAAAAATGGCTGGTCTATGTATCTACAAATGGCTTTCATGTTAGTTGTTTGTGTACCTTGTTAATTGTTTGGAATTGACCTATGCAATCAGGATTGTTAACAGAGAGATACAGGCTGTACTGTATTCTGTATACATTGATGTAAATATATGTGTGCTTGTACATTATTATGTGTGCAATCTGCTTTGGTAGCATTTATTATCCCATAATAGTTCACAGCTAAAGAGATTGTTCATCATATCTTATTTATTTCTTGGAGATGTACATAATTTTGAATCCTTGTCAATGAATGTAAAATATCATACTCAGTACATTGATGGAACAAATATTCTTAGCTGTGTGACTCGATAGGGTCAAGTTATACACAACGCATAGATGTAAATACATGTAGAAGTTGAATGCCATTAGAAATTGCCCTGTATATAGGCAGCATATTTTGTATTACCAAAACTAAATTGTATCGGAGGAAACCAAAAGATGGCGCAATCTCAGATCCACAAGCATGAATGAATAATTTTGCTAGCACTTGACTGTTCTTCCTTACGATTTAGTGGAGGTTACAAAATAGATCATTATTATTTAAAGATTAACAGGGGTATTATTATGGCTGATCAAAGAATAAAATTCTTGACATTATATTTATAACAATTGACTTGGGGAGTATCAAATACTCTTTGTTTGTTTGTTTGCTGGATTCTGTACATATTTGCCCAGCTTTGTACATTATGAATGACAATATTATTGTAATAATATCTTTAGAATTTGTGTTCTGGAAACCAAAATTTTACCTGTGTACAGCCAGCCATCTTATTTGTATTTGTCATTTTTTTAATCACCATGTGATGTCTACGCAAAAGGTTGTTCCAATTCCTTTTTTCTTACATGTTCATTGTCATTAAGTAAGAATCACTTTTAATATTCATTTTAATTTTTTCAAAAAAAATTTAAATAAAAAATATATTTCCTTGATTATTTTTAAATGTGCTAATTTTTATCAAGTAAATTTTTGTTAGCTATAAAGGGAAATTTAGTAAAGTTTATTTTAAAAAGTAGACAATGTAATAATTTTTTATTGATTAGTGGGATTTGGTGAATGTTTAGATTTTAGGAAAATTATAGAATCATAATTTTTTTTCAGAATGATATATGTACTGTGTAAATATAAGTGCTGCAACAGATTAAATTGGACTTCATGAAAAAACATATATTTTAAAAAAATTGATCTCTGTAATTCAGGGTGATCTCCCTTTATAGCTTATCTTGTGTTTGTTGCATTGTATTTTATTGCAAATGAACAAATAGAATGACATTTCTTATTCAATCTAGATTTTTACACGTTATCATTAACTCTACAAAATAGAAATATTTTGGATATCTCATTTTACACCATTCTTTTTAGCATTATAACTGTTGTTTTCACTGACTGTCTTACCCATGTAACTTACAATTTTAGTCATAAAATTGTAGTTTATGTGACAGTAAACATCATTGTTGCTTTATACTTTAAAAATGAATCTACTTGATGTACTTTATCAAGTGAAAATAAAAATACTGTAAAATCTTTTTATCTCTGCTTTTATTGACCAGAAAAGTAAGGAAATGAATAGGGGAGGTGATGAGTTTTAATGGCATTATAATCTGCGAAGTGGATTATAAAGCGTAAACTGACCCAAACCAGGTTATTGAAAAAATTGTAAACTGACAATGTATTAATATTTCACTATCACTTGCATGTAGCATTTTTGTCTCCCAACTTATTCAATATGTTGACTTTGTCTATTTGTACAGAGGTACAGTGGTCGGTCCTCGTGGATGGGTCAGCTGGTGGCAGAGCTCCGTAAGGTGTACGTCACGGCCAAAGCCGAGGCTTCCCCCATACTGGAAGACATTCTAGGAGAAGGAAGTCTTCAGTCCATGGAGAAGGAAACCACAGAGACAGAGACCATAGGTGAGAGCAGTTCTGGGATCAGGACTGGGGAAATGTCCATAATATTGAAATGATTTTCACTAAGATTGTATGTGTCTAAGAAAAAAAAATAATCAAGATATTTTAATAACGGTTACAGAAGGACACGAAGAGGAAGAAGAAGAAGTAATTCGATGCGTTTGTGGAATTTTTCGAGATGAGGGTCTGATGATCCAGTGTGAAAAGTGCTTTGTAAGTTCCCAAGTTTTGAAGAATATCTACCGTACACTGTTAATATATTTTGATTTTTGGTTTTAATTTGTCGTATGTTTTAAGAATATGGACATTGACATATTTGTAAGCCTATTTTGCTATGTTTTGTAGATCTGGCAGCATTGTGACTGTATGAAGGTCAAGGGAGAGGTGGAGAACTATCTGTGTGAGCTTTGTCAGCCCAGATCTGTTGAAAAAGTAAGTCTATCCTCCCAGCAAAACTGATACCTTTATGACAGATATCATGTTTTTTAAATAAAGAAATTCATATCTCTGCACTCTCTGTTTTGTGTGCAATTTTGAATCCATTTGCTTAGGGCTATATTAATTAAAGTATGAAAATCCAAAAAGTATATGAAGAATGATATGTTTCTTGTATGAATAGGAGATACTGGCTGACCCTCAACCGGATGATGCTACAGATGGCTGGACGTATTACATGACTCTGATGAGGGATGACATCCAGATTCGTGTAGGAGACTGTGTGTATGTGTTACGAGAGGTGCCCAAACCCGAGGACCGCATTCCTATTGATTCTGTCAAAACTTCATATAGAGTCATCTCCGAGATAGGACAGGATAAGCTTGATATCTTCCGCATTGAACGTTTGTGGAAAGATGAAAAGTGAGCTAATGAGGAGAAAAATTTTAAACCACAGACATTGTACCACATAGATAAGACATTCTCATTTTGGGGGGCGAGGGAAGTAAATCATTGTTAGAGTAAGCCTGAATTTATTTTCATTTTTCTCTTTCAGTGGGAGAAACTTTGCCTTTGGTCACAACTACTACAGACCTCATGAGACATTCCATGAACCGTCCAGAAAATTCTTTCCCAATGAGGTTATTCTTTGTTCTTAGAATCAAGATTGTTCAAAAGTGAATTGTTGATAACAGAATGGACAATTCCTATTTATGTCACTTAAGGGTAATTAGTATATTGGTTTATTTTCAGGTGTTCAGAATGCCTATTTATGAAATCATCCCATTTGATGCCATTGTTGGGAGCAGTTGTGTGATGGATTTGAATACTTTCTGTAAGGGACGTCCCAAAGGAACCCGAGAACAGGATATTTTTATCTGTGAATACAGAATGGACAAAACTGCTCATCTCTTCTATAAAATATCTAAACACCCGTGAGTCAGACATCTTAATTATGTTGAATCATTGTTTTTTCTGTTTTACCAATAAAGAAAAATTATTTTTTTCTGGTTTCTGTGTACAGATCTACTATTTTTACTTTTTTACATCAGATATTGGTTTGTTTGCTTGTTAATTTTCATTTTCCATTTCTATATAATCAAGTTTTCATTAGGTATCTTAAATTACAGGTATGTCATCAATACAAAGTCTTACTGTTTTGACAAGTATGAGAAGAGACTGAATCCAAAAAGGACATACTCTGTAAGTCTCTTTCCACAAAAAATATTGCACAGCCAATTAAAAATAAAAAATAAAAATCTCGCTAGTTGATTGTACAGGATGGCACGAGATATTCCTAAAGAAAACATCTCTTTTTGTGTAGATACCTATAGTTATTTTATAAGTCCTTGTTTTAGCCCCATGAAGTACCAGAGCAATACAGACGTAAGACTTCGTGGGAGGAGCGTTCACAGTCGGAGATTCCCAAACGCAAGAAAACAATAAAGGAGCATTTACAAGACAGTGCTAAAACAGAAGAACAGAGAGAAATGATGGTCAAAATAGAGGAGGAGAAGGTACTCTTTATTAGACTCCTTTCTGAGCTATCAAATTCTTTTAGCTTATCTGAGCCAAACAAGCAAGTCAGCTTTTCTAACCAAAATTTGTCTGTTGTCTGAGTTAAAATTTTTAAATTTTCATCTCTTCTTATAGAAACACTCGGTAAATTTCAACTAATTTCAACCACATTTAATATCTTGAAATGGAAGGAATAACAGGGCATTCAAATAAAAAGAAAATGCTCTCTTCAAGGGGAGAATAACAAGAAAAGACAATCAGGATTGGTCAGAAAAGATGAAACGTGGACATTGTGGTCACCTAGGATGGGCTACGCCCCAGTAGAGTTTACTTAAGAACCTATAGGGCCTGGGGGGTCTAAAAGTAAAATCTTTAGAATAATGAGATGCCATGACAAGTGATATGAATGTATAAGGGGGATCTAAAAAATTAAATCAAAAAGATTTGGCAATGACAAGATTTATTGATAATATGAGTATCGGTAGGTAAAGCTGATTCAAGGTTTAAAAATGATTAGGTAGTGTGAAGCTAAATAGACAAATAATGTTTCACATGAGAAAAAAAAATTGAAGTTAAAAAAAACATGACATTATGACATTGGATAGATATTTTAATTTTAAAAAGTATCACTGATGCACTGATGTTCAATCCATTTCTATGAATAAATATATTTTAAACTATCAAACTATCACTGATGCAGATTCTTATTATTTGAAATCCTGGCCCATGTTAGTATGGTGGGGCCACAATGAAGGGTATATTTATTTATCAGGGAAATGCAAATGCAATATACATGTACTTTCAAGATGTGTTAAAAAGGGAGGAAATTCTTTTTAAAAACTGAAGGACAACAAAGCCAAGATAAGTCAAAGGTGGGGGGGGGGGCTGCTCTCTTATTTTCCCCTTCTTTTTGAGATGCAGTATTTTACCCACTTTCTGCTTATTAGAAAAACACACACACACATTTATTTGTTGTTGAGTATTTATTTTAAGATTTTCTTCTTCATATGTATTAAAAATTTGGAGTGTCATTTATTGTTAATTTCAAGCCTTGAAATTGATTCTTAATGCTATAAGGTTTTTTGTCAGAAATTGGAAATCTTTGCATGCTGTATCTAATGGAAAAGTTTGTCTTAACAGAAAAAAGAAAAAACAGAACACATAAATGCTATTGCATTGAAACTTCTGGATCAAGCCCCAAAGAAACAAAGGTTGGATGTGTCATATCTCCTAGACAAGAAACGACAACAGAAAAAAACACATGTTCTGGATGTCTGAACAGCTGTGCCAAAGAAACTAACACTGCTGTAAAAACTGAGGTACTCCACCAAACATTTCTAAATAGCCCCAAATACCAGAGAATGAGAGAAAAAAGTAGGCCACAAAAGGGATTCTTTTAATATTTACTTATTCTGCTGACTCAAAAACTGATTTGTTGATAAAGGTGCTGTGGGTCTACTTGGTAATAAAAGTGGTAGACTTTAAATGCTTTATGCCATTATATTGCCATTTGAACTGAGGGCTGCCTTGGGGGGAGGGGGGGTGGTCTATAAATATTATGAATTTAAATATCATCAGTTGTGTTTTCTAGGTTTACAGACAATTTACTGTATTTACAATAGTAGTGTTGTGAAGAAAAAAATCTGATCTACTTGTAATAAAAGAAATGTCAAAAAACTGAAAATTCTCTTAAATACATTTTATAAAATGAATTCAAATTTTCTCAATTCCTGCATTGAGATTTAATGAAAGTGTCATGGGCAGCTTATGCATATATATTTAAGAGATGTTCTCGTTCATAATTCAAAGAAGTGCCATACTACATTTACCAAATGACCGGACCTTGTTAATTCTTCGTTTGTATTTTGATTTGTATTTACACAGTATTTTGAAATTCATAAAATGGGATAAGTTCCTCTGTATGCCTTTGCTTAATACTTGTGTTTGTGATGAGGACATGCATAATTCGATGAAGATATGGCAATTATTTATGTTTATTACATTTGCAAAAATGGCTGGTCTATGTATCTACAAATGGCTTTCATGTTAGTTGTTTGTGTACCTTGTTAATTGTTTGGAATTGACCTATGCAATCAGGATTGTTAACAGAGAGATACAGGCTGTACTGTATTCTGTATACATTGATGTAAATATATGTGTGCTTGTACATTATTATGTGTGCAATCTGCTTTGGTAGCATTTATTATCCCATAATAGTTCACAGCTAAAGAGATTGTTCATCATATCTTATTTATTTCTTGGAGATGTACATAATTTTGAATCCTTGTCAATGAATGTAAAATATCATACTCAGTACATTGATGGAACAAATATTCTTAGCTGTGTGACTCGATAGGGTCAAGTTATACACAACGCATAGATGTAAATACATGTAGAAGTTGAATGCCATTAGAAATTGCCCTGTATATAGGCAGCATATTTTGTATTACCAAAACTAAATTGTATCGGAGGAAACCAAAAGATGGCGCAATCTCAGATCCACAAGCATGAATGAATAATTTTGCTAGCACTTGACTGTTCTTCCTTACGATTTAGTGGAGGTTACAAAATAGATCATTATTATTTAAAGATTAACAGGGGTATTATTATGGCTGATCAAAGAATAAAATTCTTGACATTATATTTATAACAATTGACTTGGGGAGTATCAAATACTCTTTGTTTGTTTGTTTGCTGGATTCTGTACATATTTGCCCAGCTTTGTACATTATGAATGACAATATTATTGTAATAATATCTTTAGAATTTGTGTTCTGGAAACCAAAATTTTACCTGTGTACAGCCAGCCATCTTATTTGTATTTGTCATTTTTTTAATCACCATGTGATGTCTACGCAAAAGGTTGTTCCAATTCCTTTTTTCTTACATGTTCATTGTCATTAAGTAAGAATCACTTTTAATATTCATTTTAATTTTTTCAAAAAAAATTTAAATAAAAAATATATTTCCTTGATTATTTTTAAATGTGCTAATTTTTATCAAGTAAATTTTTGTTAGCTATAAAGGGAAATTTAGTAAAGTTTATTTTAAAAAGTAGACAATGTAATAATTTTTTATTGATTAGTGGGATTTGGTGAATGTTTAGATTTTAGGAAAATTATAGAATCATAATTTTTTTTCAGAATGATATATGTACTGTGTAAATATAAGTGCTGCAACAGATTAAATTGGACTTCATGAAAAAACATATATTTTAAAAAAATTGATCTCTGTAATTCAGGGTGATCTCCCTTTATAGCTTATCTTGTGTTTGTTGCATTGTATTTTATTGCAAATGAACAAATAGAATGACATTTCTTATTCAATCTAGATTTTTACACGTTATCATTAACTCTACAAAATAGAAATATTTTGGATATCTCATTTTACACCATTCTTTTTAGCATTATAACTGTTGTTTTCACTGACTGTCTTACCCATGTAACTTACAATTTTAGTCATAAAATTGTAGTTTATGTGACAGTAAACATCATTGTTGCTTTATACTTTAAAAATGAATCTACTTGATGTACTTTATCAAGTGAAAATAAAAATACTGTAAAATCTTTTTATCTCTGCTTTTATTGACCAGAAAAGTAAGGAAATGAATAGGGGAGGTGATGAGTTTTAATGGCATTATAATCTGCGAAGTGGATTATAAAGCGTAAACTGACCCAAACCAGGTTATTGAAAAAATTGTAAACTGACCCAAACCAGGTTATACTCGAATAATTGGGCCAAGAATTTGAGTCATTCCTTATAATTTAATTTTAAAATAATTAAACAAATGAGGATGTAAAATTGTGTTGCTTTTTATGAGTTCGAATTTACCGCTCAATAATACAACCAAGAAATGGAAGCAAGGGGAGGTAGTAACTGATACATAGACCTAGCAACAATAATGTTCGTTTACATGAGGTAAGGTCGAGCTACTGTTTGAAGTTGAAGGTGCATTTATTAAATATGGAATTTTCCATGAATCCTGAGGACTGGAAATGAGGGGATTTCATGGATACAGATGATTCAGCTGGTTGTCAAGGGGATGTGTCCCCATACCAAACCAGATTATACAGAATAATTTGCGTTCCTTTTTGGAAATCAACCAAAGAGAGGCTAGAATACAAACAAAATTACATTATTAGGAGATACGTAATTTCTTGGAATAGAAACATTGACAGATACAGATATGATTTTTTTGCACTGTCTGTCTTCTGGTGCTTTTGTGAAAGTGAGGGGACATTGTCTAGCATGTCTATCCTAACAACTTTAATGCTGGAAAAAAACTCGTAAATAGGCGTACACCATTTTTGATATCATCTATATATGATACATCAACACCAGGGTATACTCTTTACATTCTTTATACCTGACTAAGTTTATCGTCATGGGTATCGGCGTGGAATGGCGACCCGTGTTCGTGCTGGTTATATTGCATTGCCTTTTACAGTAAGACTCAGTTATAGCGAAGTCCTGGGGACCTGTGAATTTAATTCATTATATCCGTATAACGAATTCATATAACCATATATAGCAAATTCGCAATATGCATGTTTTCCTTCAAAACCTACTACCAAATATGTTAGGGAAGCAAATATTAAAAATTATACTTTAGATAACTAAGGTTTTACAATGAAATGAATTTTATACACAGATGCTAAAAGAAAATTAAGTCCGTTCAATTCATCAAATTTTGAGATCTTTGAAAGTTCGTTATAAAAGATGTAAATTTCATTATATTTACTCAATGGGACTCAAACTCATTTGGCTATATCTGTAAATTCGTTATATCAGAGTTTGTTATAACCGTAAAATTAACAAAGATTTGTTTAGAATTTTGCCTGAGGAACTCAGAAGAGCTTAGCTATATCTGTGAATTCGCTATATCTGTGTTTGTACTAAACGAGTTTTACTGTATTGCAGTTACAAAAATTCTCTGGCATTGACCAGTGCAACTGTTGTAAGTTTCTTTGGGATCTTACTCTCCTGCATTGGAAGAAGTACACTTGTTATTTTTGTAGCATATGTCCATGTACACCAGTGACAACAGTGACCACACAGGCTCTATTTATAGGGGCTGCAGACATAGCAAGAGCTCGAACAAATATGGCAGACAAGTTCTTCTTACAAATAGTCTTCAGCTTTAAACTAGTTATCAACTTATTGAGAAAAGATAGTACATTCATATTTCAGTGTATCTAGGTCAAGGTCTGTTTTGGGTACTACCAAGCAGTTTTTGACAGAGTTATGCCCCTGGACTTAAAAAAATTCCAGTTATTTATGGCACGCCAAATTCACAAAAATGAGCTAAACATAGTTTCACAGTTGATAAACTAGGTTTATCGACTGTAAACTATAGTTTACAAACCGTGAACTATAGTTAACAATTCGTTAACTAAAGTTTTCATTTGTAAAACTTTATTTAACGGTTGTTAACTATAGTTTTCGAATGCTAATCTAAGTTTATCTGTCTGTAATAAAACATTGACAAAAGATTTTGGTGATATACATAGATTCACGTCTGTAAACTATAATTTACAATCATAAACTATAGTTAAGAGTTATTAATCATAGTGTCACAAATCGTGAAACTATATTTATAAAATCGTTAGCTATAGTTAAGAGCTATGCCCTAAGGTCATGAACAATCTTTGTGTGAAGTAGTAGATTCTAATTTTCTTCCATAAAGATATGGACCAGACACATTTGCAGACAGATGGACAAGGTGATTCCTATATATCCCCCCCCCCCAAACTTCGTTTGCAGGGGGATTAAAATCATTAAAGCAGTGGAGCTCATATCTCTTGTAGTTATGATTTCTTGCAATTAACTGCCATATTTCACATAAATATTAAGAGATATGTTAATAAGATATATATCATTCAAATTAATATGCCAATCTCCTCAGTGCACAAGTTTATTCAAATAAAAAATACAATAATCATCATGCATAAACATAATCATATTTATTGCAATAATTTCTTTTTAAGATTTTCATATTCTTCATTTTTTCAATGGCACAATCATATGGAATTCTGTCAAAAGTCACAAATACAGCAATTTTACAAAAAAAGGATACAAAATTTGCTTCCCCTTAAAAAATAATAAAAGTATAAACAAAATTTTTGGCAATACAAAATATTATTGCCATAAGAAGAAAAATAATTCTCCATCCTTTCCGTTATTTTAGTACATTATAAATACATGTTTATATGATTATTAATGATAAGCTAACATTCCCACATTATTCATATTAAAGCTTCAATAGAAACTAGATTCCATATACCTGTTTTTAATAACAAGTTTTGCGGTAGATAATTCAATTACAATTGTACTGTGTGTACATGTGTTATACCTATCATTTAAGCCTTCGATGTAGGACCACAACTTCCCAATAAAACAGATGATTTAAGGTAAACAATATGCGTCGATGGACATTATGCTTATGAGACCAAATTTGTAGTATGAAATTTATATTAAAAAATAATGTAGCTGTCTGAACAAAATGTTTTCGTCTACTCAACCCCCCTGTCTATAGACCGTGTTTCTTGTACAGCTCAATGACGTCCTGTACATCATCCTTGGAACCCATAAACACAGGACAGCGTTCATGAATTGACTGGGGAACAATATCCAGAATATTTTGTGTTCCTGTCACAGCAAGCCCTCCTGCTTGTTCCACAATAAAAGCCATGGGGATGCTCTCGTACAACATCCTCAGCTGAAAAACAAGCCAGCATCATGAGCAATACTGAGATAATGGAGAAACCAGAAGTCTCTGATGAGACTGTAGCTCTACTGGTCTGTACGTATAACAAAACTATTGATTCTGTCAAAACTTCATACAGAGTCATCTCCGAGATAGGACAGGATAAGCTTGATATCTTCCGCATTGAACGTTTGTGGAAAGATGAAAAGTGAGCTAATGAGGAGAAAAATTTTAAACCACAGACATTGTACCACATAGATAAGACATTCTCATTTTGGGGGGCGAGGGAAGTAAATCATTGTTAGAGTAAGCCTGAATTTATTTTCATTTTTCTCTTTCAGTGGGAGAAACTTTGCCTTTGGTCACAACTACTACAGACCTCATGAGACATTCCATGAACCGTCCAGAAAATTCTTTCCCAATGAGGTTATTCTTTGTTCTTAGAATCAAGATTGTTCAAAAGTGAATTGTTGATAACAGAATGGACAATTCCTATTTATGTCACTTAAGGGTAATTAGTATATTGGTTTATTTTCAGGTGTTCAGAATGCCTATTTATGAAATCATCCCATTTGATGCCATTGTTGGGAGCAGTTGTGTGATGGATTTGAATACTTTCTGTAAGGGACGTCCCAAAGGAACCCGAGAACAGGATATTTTTATCTGTGAATACAGAATGGACAAAACTGCTCATCTCTTCTATAAAATATCTAAACACCCGTGAGTCAGACATCTTAATTATGTTGAATCATTGTTTTTTCTGTTTTACCAATAAAGAAAAATTATTTTTTTCTGGTTTCTGTGTACAGATCTACTATTTTTACTTTTTTACATCAGATATTGGTTTGTTTGCTTGTTAATTTTCATTTTCCATTTCTATATAATCAAGTTTTCATTAGGTATCTTAAATTACAGGTATGTCATCAATACAAAGTCTTACTGTTTTGACAAGTATGAGAAGAGACTGAATCCAAAAAGGACATACTCTGTAAGTCTCTTTCCACAAAAAATATTGCACAGCCAATTAAAAATAAAAAATAAAAATCTCGCTAGTTGATTGTACAGGATGGCATGAGATATTCCTAAAGAAAACATCTCTTTTTGTGTAGATACCTATAGTTATTTTATAAGTCCTTGTTTTAGCCCCATGAAGTACCAGAGCAATACAGACGTAAGACTTCGTGGGAGGAGCGTTCACAGTCGGAGATTCCCAAACGCAAGAAAACAATAAAGGAGCATTTACAAGACAGTGCTAAAACAGAAGAACAGAGAGAAATGATGGTCAAAATAGAGGAGGAGAAGGTACTCTTTATTAGACTCTTTTCTGAGCTATCAAATTCTTTTAGCTTATCTGAGCCAAACAAGCAAGTCAGCTTTTCTAACCAAAATTTGTCTGTTGTCTGAGTTAAAATTTTTAAATTTTCATCTCTTCTTATAGAAACACTCGGTAAATTTCAACTAATTTCAACCACATAATTTGTTCATTTGCAATAAAATACAATGCAACAAACACAAGATAAGCTATAAAGGGAGATCACCCTGAATTACAGAGATCAATTTTTTTAAAATATATGTTTTTTCATGAAGTCCAATTTAATCTGTTGCAGCACTTATATTTACACAGTACATATATCATTCTGAAAAAAAATTATGATTCTATAATTTTCCTAAAATCTAAACATTCACCAAATCCCACTAATCAATAAAAAATTATTACATTGTCTACTTTTTAAAATAAACTTTACTAAATTTCCCTTTATAGCTAACAAAAATTTACTTGATAAAAATTAGCACATTTAAAAATAATCAAGGAAATATATTTTTTATTTAAATTTTTTTTGAAAAAATTAAAATGAATATTAAAAGTGATTCTTACTTAATGACAATGAACATGTAAGAAAAAAGGAATTGGAACAACCTTTTGCGTAGACATCACATGGTGATTAAAAAAATGACAAATACAAATAAGATGGCTGGCTGTACACAGGTAAAATTTTGGTTTCCAGAACACAAATTCTAAAGATATTATTACAATAATATTGTCATTCATAATGTACAAAGCTGGGCAAATATGTACAGAATCCAGCAAACAAACAAACAAAGAGTATTTGATACTCCCCAAGTCAATTGTTATAAATATAATGTCAAGAATTTTATTCTTTGATCAGCCATAATAATACCCCTGTTAATCTTTAAATAATAATGATCTATTTTGTAACCTCCACTAAATCGTAAGGAAGAACAGTCAAGTGCTAGCAAAATTATTCATTCATGCTTGTGGATCTGAGATTGCGCCATCTTTTGGTTTCCTCCGATACAATTTAGTTTTGGTAATACAAAATATGCTGCCTATATACAGGGCAATTTCTAATGGCATTCAACTTCTACATGTATTTACATCTATGCGTTGTGTATAACTTGACCCTATCGAGTCACACAGCTAAGAATATTTGTTCCATCAATGTACTGAGTATGATATTTTACATTCATTGACAAGGATTCAAAATTATGTACATCTCCAAGAAATAAATAAGATATGATGAACAATCTCTTTAGCTGTGAACTATTATGGGATAATAAATGCTACCAAAGCAGATTGCACACATAATAATGTACAAGCACACATATATTTACATCAATGTATACAGAATACAGTACAGCCTGTATCTCTCTGTTAACAATCCTGATTGCATAGGTCAATTCCAAACAATTAACAAGGTACACAAACAACTAACATGAAAGCCATTTGTAGATACATAGACCAGCCATTTTTGCAAATGTAATAAACATAAATAATTGCCATATCTTCATCGAATTATGCATGTCCTCATCACAAACACAAGTATTAAGCAAAGGCATACAGAGGAACTTATCCCATTTTATGAATTTCAAAATACTGTGTAAATACAAATCAAAATACAAACGAAGAATTAACAAGGTCCGGTCATTTGGTAAATGTAGTATGGCACTTCTTTGAATTATGAACGAGAACATCTCTTAAATATATATGCATAAGCTGCCCATGACACTTTCATTAAATCTCAATGCAGGAATTGAGAAAATTTGAATTCATTTTATAAAATGTATTTAAGAGAATTTTCAGTTTTTTGACATTTCTTTTATTACAAGTAGATCAGATTTTTTTCTTCACAACACTACTATTGTAAATACAGTAAATTGTCTGTAAACCTAGAAAACACAACTGATCGTCTTAACTCAGACCCATAATCAATTAACTGAAAACAGAATTTAGTCAAATTTAAAATTCTTACATCTTGATATCAATTCGAAAAATTTGAAAGTTACAAGTTTATTAAATATTAGAATTCACACACTCAGTGAATATTTGGTCTTGATTTTAAAAATCAAACAGATTTTGAAATTTTGACGTTGAGGGTAAATTTATCTTGAATTCTGCAAGCAACCCCCTTTTTTCAGATGAATGGATTAAAAGTTTTAAAAGATAATTTTGTAATTTTCTTCATAATTATGAACCTGTAGCTCCGCTGTTGAGTGTTGAACAGACTTGCATGTAATTAGTCATACTGCAGATGCTGCACATGACCTATATTTTCTGCACATGACCTATGTTTTCTGCACGTCCTAAATGTGTATTTTCTGCACAACTTATATTTTCTGGAAAAACATCTAGACATCTTACATGCAAAAAGACCAAATTTGTAGATAGTAGGACAACTCCCTAGGTATAACTATTAAAAACTGATAATGAAGGAAAATCTAACTTACCGGATCAAGCATGAAACCATTAACTCCGTTTCCAATGGACAGAACAATCATTGTGGCACTACCGTATAAGGCATACCCCGCCCCCACCAACTCCCGCCCACTCTGTAAGCAATCCTTCTCAGTCGCAGGCCCATCATCTTTCTACAAAAAAATTAGTAAAGAAATAAGATTTTCACATGCATATCTCAAAAAAAAAATTTTTTTTTTAGTACTTCACATAAGACCACTATAGAAGCTAGTAAATAATTTTGTAAAGATTTGTTCATTACATGTACATGATTGTGAATTTACAATTCTTGTATATATATATTTTTAAAACAGGTATGTACTAAGTACTTTGAAGTAACTTTAGTGTAATGTTACCTTTCTGTAAATAGCAAAAATAGACCCAATAGATACTAGACAGTCTATGTTTGAGGAGCCATCCAAGGGGTCAAAGGTTACTATATATTTGCCCTGAAAGATACATATAAAAAAAATTTTTTAAGAGTTACTGTTTAGATAAGTTCACAAAATAAAATTACAATTACCCGTTACAAGTATAATGACAATTGGTATCAAGTAGGCACCATGAGGTCAATGTTTTGTAATGGAAAACTCCAATACTGCAAAATCATTTTGGTTGAAGGACAAACATGAAAATGACTTTAAATGTAATTTTTAATTCAATTTTAACAATTAGTCTGGGACATTTTGTTTGTCTTTTCATACCATGAAAATTGAACCCCCGAAAAAAAAATTGATTTCATAGTATACATTCAATCGAAACATTGAAAAATAGGTGCAAAATGGCACTACATACAGTGAAACATGCTCATAATGAATTGATGCTTACAGCAAAGGATTTTCACTACCTATAATGACTTTAAAATATATGTATTATAAACTTATATAATGAATACACTTGAAACAAAGCAAATCATCAGTCCCAGGGGCTTCATTATAAGTGACTTTTACTGTATTATAGATTTCATGAAAATTTCATAAAGAATTGCTGCAAGATATTAAAGGGATGACTACCACTTTTAAAAACACTATTAATGCAGTTTCAGTATCTGTAGATGATTCTAAATATATTTACAAGTATACAACCAAACTTGTCCAGAATGTCTAATACAAATGCCCTGTTCACACGACGAGTTTAATTCACAGTAAATTAATGCGAAGTAAACTAATGCGAATCAATTCAATGCGAATTAAATTGCGTTCTTATGACAGCTAAAGCGAAGTAAACTAATGCGAATTAAAATTCTATTTCCGCGGCCAGGCGTCAGTAAGGCTATTTTGACGTCATTTGCAAATCACGTCACCTTATGAAGGAGCAGATGCATTTGACATAATGTTACAGTGTCTGTACACACATTTTAGTGATTAACACAATTTTCCTTAGTTTTTCACTAAAAAATAGCACAAATACTTCAAGATGACCACGGACATGTGGCATTTGACCTAATTTTGCCATTACGCATGTCTCAAAATTTAATTCGAATTAGCTTCGCTTAGCGTTCACACGGATCTAATGCGAAGTAATTTAATGCGCTGTAAACTAATTCGAATTAAACTAATTCGTATTAAATTCTCCGTGTGAACGCTAAGCGAAGCTAATTCGCAGTAACTCTACATTTAATTCGAATTAAACTCTCCGTGTGAACAGGGCATAAGTTAATTATAAATTCCTATAAGGTCTATAAATCAGTTGTTTGAAATGTAGCCTAATCTATAACCAGTGGTGTCGGGATTAGACTTGTTTACGGTTCGTACCTTTTTCTCTGGTTCCACGACAATTGCGTGATCATTTTCCTCTGACACCAGGAGACAAGTAAGATAGGAAGACTTGAGCATGTTAATAAACAGGTCATTGGCCAAAACATCCAACTTTTTCTGGTCATCTCCAGTCACATTCTCTGTACCGGACATACCAAATCTGGAAGATGGTGGTAGAGAACAATTGAATGAATGTGAAGGTATTTGCAATAGGGAAAGTAAGAAAAAAATCCTGTCTGTAAGTCAGCAGACCAAAACAATTAATTATTATCGGGTAAATGACATATGATGTGCACGTGCCTGTATGTATGTGTATAAATAAACTCTGTGCTTAAAGTATACAATATAAAGATGTTCTTAGGAATTCATGAAAAAATTTCTTTCCATTTATGTAAAGATTCAAACTTCAATAAGGAATTTTTGTTAACCATCAGTAGGGTAATGAATGGTCTGGCTTGGTTAATCGCAGAAAAGGTTTCATAAATCTCCCTTGAAAAAAAGCTCAAATGGAAAATATATACCAAAGAATAAACATCTTGACTCGAATGCTCTTGATCAATCAAGTCAATATACATTAAAGTTTATCTACTGTAGAGAGATTGCTTAATCAGGGATTATACTATGTCATTTGTGGTACTGAGCACTGTAATCAAGAAGAGCAGGAAATCGGCTGTTGTCAGTAACAATGACACAGAACAGTGAATCTAACGTATCCGATTGCTCATGAAAAGATCAGTCATATATTAAACTTAAAGCTTCATCCTCAAGGATTTCAAAATTGTAAACCTAATTTCTATGTATATTGCATGCTTAGTATTTAAGGTATTAAATTACTTTGAAAACTACAAATACATAGGAGGGGGCACCTGCACTTCAGGTGGCTGTGATTTATTGAACTAATGCAATTGTACATAACTTTTAGTCATTTAAGAATTTTTCCCAGAATAAAATAAATAGTTTTTGCGTTTAATGTTGTGTTTTCTCTTAGCAATCAAGTTTAACTGGAATAGATATTAAACATGAATGCTATTATTAGTTTTTAAAAATGTTAAAATGCTTATATGAAATTTGATTAAATTTCTTGCAGCCTGAAATTAAAACCATCACAATTATTACTTTTTGAGATATCGTGAAATTTTAACACCATGGAATTAAAACGACTTACAGTATTTGTATAATAAATTATTATGCTTTATCACACTCCTCTGAGAATACCCAGCAATTTTCAAATATCCATGAATGCACAGAGAGCACAACTTAAGGTCCCAAACTGAGGAAATAGCAGTATTATATATTATTAATTATAATAGCGGTTATGGATATATTTCTAAAAATGTATGTTTATCATACATTTTTAGAAAGAATAAAATATAGGTTTCAGTGGAAATACTTGAAAACATAAACATAGAAAATAAAACAAGAATATTGTTAGAGAAACAATGTCAATGTGGTAAGGATTGTGAATATGGTATTAGGTGATACGACAATCATTTAGTAATCATTTAGTGATATTCTATATTTCTTTTTAATCACCACTCTCTCTGAGCTGGGTACTAAACAAACTTAGTGCATGGTTATGGTGAGCAAGTATGCTTCTGTATTGTGAAATTCCTAACCTCTAGCTCAGAGGTTCTGGTGTTAGAGTAGGGCTCTAAAACAGACATACAGTGTACAATGAAGGTCCCACACTGATCAGAAAAGATATAGGGAGCTTTGACCTCAAAGGGGCTAAAATAACCCAAACTTAGCATTTTTTTCACATTGAGGCTTTGATATTGATTCATTACTTTTCCCTCCAATATTTTAGACAGGAAAGCCATATGGAGCCAGGTACATTGGGTCAATGGTAGCAGATGTTCACAGAACACTTGTCTATGGTGGGATATTTATGTACCCTGCAACCTCAGAAGCACCCAAGGGCAAGGTTTGACTTTAAACTTGTAAATTCTATTTATTGCTTAAAATAAAAAAATAAAAAAAGAACAATTTTATGTTAAGCAAAAGCATACAATGTCAGAAAACCTTACAATAAATACCTTACTTGCTCAATTCTCGTGTTCTGGCAAAAATATGACTAATTTATATAATGACTTGAAAAAGAATTGAAACATTGAATTAAAAAACAACAACATTTGATATAATTTTGAAGGGTAAAAAATGGGACATCTTCAACTTAGTGTAGTGAGAGGTTGGCTGATTTTCATTCTGTTTCTGGACCCAAGTCCTCACAATTAAAACGAAGCCTTAACTTGCATTTCTTTTCTAGAAATTGACAATGATAGGTTTATATGAGTGTGTTTCTTAGTATAGGTATAGCAGCACTATTCTGAAAAAAGGAAATTATTGTTTCTTTTTCTTGTGTGATGCCAAGGCCTACTGAAAATGACCATGTGCAGGTATTGGAACTGCATCGGTCTCAAAATGAAATTTGTACAAGTTACAAGTAAAAATCGTGTAATAAAAAAAAGCATACATTGTATAATTCATGTTACAATCATAGCTTGAATTGAAGAAAAGTTGGAAGTATATAGCTGACACAAAGATTCTTTATGAACTGAGTGTTCGTCATGGCCTTGACCCAATGTTTATTTACAAGGGGGGGGGGGGTAGAGATTTTTTGCTTTAGTATAAACACCCAATAGCAATGCAAAATCCATGTCAGCACCACCCCACCCCCCATCCATCTGAGCATTAGCGCTATCAACACGTTGAATTTGAGCACACTGCAGGATGTAACAACCTCCGATGTTTTAGAGATCCGTATTTACGATTTTTAAATTTTTTTAAGTCAAAATTTTGAATTTTATGTCATATATTTTGGTCTAACTACCTTTTCGGAAATTCATCTAATCACATACCAAACTGATAATTGTATTCGTGTTCGAAAAGTTGTGAGTTTGAAACTCAGCGGCGACTGACTTAAGTCGATCAAAATGGGTAGCAACTGTTTCTTCGCCATGCGTTCAGCAACTTGATTGTATGTTGTTTAACGCCCTCCTACGTTTTTTTCCAGTCATATGGAGACGCCATCACTTGCCGGCGGAGAGCTTCAAAATTTGTCATATACTCAGCACCTAGGGACATTGAGCAGTGAGGGATCTTTTTTGTGCTGGCACCTACTGCGACGTCCCATTGTGAGATACGAACCCGCGACGTAAGGATCGACTCCTTACTTGGCGACTCTAGAGCAGACACTCTAACCACTGCGCCACACAGGGGACCTCGGTACCTTGTAATGAAATTTAAAACTTGTGCCATATTTTCAAACAGGTTAATGCAGATTTCAGTGAGAAATGCCCAAAAAAACGCACAATTTTTAAAAGTTACATATTCTTAAAGAGGCATTTTATAGCCAAAAATTTGAATTTCGAGCCAGCTACTTTAAATCTTTAGATTTCTTACGGATTTCTGTCGTTTCTTTGCGTTTTCCCTCAATTTATGACAACCTTTGTTTCCGATAACCAAAACCGAGTTATCCGATAACAAAGTGCATTATTCAACCGTATTTCCGATAACATACTGAAAGTTTAACTCGGGCAATTTTTGCCCTTAAATTACATATTTGCAAGATTCTGAGGAAGTCTTCTTGTGGACAATCATTAACGCAAGGTAAACAAGGATTTTGAAGAAAAAGGGCTTTTTACAGGAATGCCAATCGGAGAAAAACTTACAAAATATAACAAATTTGACTTTTAAAGCCTTCCAAAGGCTAACAAATGCTATACTAGTACGTATCGAGGCTTTATTTTGTATCCATATTCATTTCTGTTTACAAAAATCACAATGAATATTCTCTGTTTCTATTTTAACAGAGTTTATTTAAAATAATTTACTAACCTGTCAAAAATTGTTGTCAACCGAGTGTCCGATAACAACCGAGTAGCCGATAACGCGTTGAGCAGTGTGTCCCTCGAGCTGAGGTAGGATTCAATCCGTCTTCTTTATATGATATTTACAACGTCATGAACAGCGGCTTTTAATGCATATAATATTACAAATGGACTTGTACAATGGGAAAGATCCTCCCTTGATGGTGCCAGGATATTTCGCTTTTTGGAGTTCAATATCTACAACACATTATCAACGTCATTTTTGACGTGATTGATTTTTCACACCTTGACTACAAATCGACATTAACTGTGCATTACTTTTCTCTCTGAATCTATTTGGCATCTAAAAAAGAACAAGTACTTTGGATGCATATTATTTCTCCGTAGCTAGTTTAAACATTTCCTAGATCTATATCATTTTTATTCAGGGGCAGAACTTTATAGAATGTTGGAAAAAGGATACCCCTCCTCCTTTTTGACGTCATTTTCAAGCAATATTTGTTTGGATACTCATGTAAAATTTACGATAAAATTTTATGGAACTCCCAGAATGAGGTAAAAATTACATATTTTATGGAACAAAAGTGTCCCAACACATACCTGAATTAACGGGATTTACAATTAGGTCGAAAAAACGTTGTTTTCGAAGTTGCGCCGCCTGGACATACCGTTGCTTACAAAAACATTACTAATCATAATTGATTTCGGTCTGTCTGTCCATCTGTCCGTCTGTAGTTCTATTTGTGCGTATCGCTTTAGTTTCCACGTGATTTCTTGAGAAGCTTGTAAACTTTCCCCCACGATATCTCGATAAACATATGAGCTTTTGCAATGATATTTTATACAATTCTTTATGGCTTAAAGAAGACCCCTATTTAATTTGACGTCAAAAGGTCAAGGCCGTAAATTTATACATTTTGTTTGATTGTAAAACATTCATTTCCGGGCGATCTCTTTAGAAGCTTTTGAGTTTTCGCAATGAAATTTTATACCGTAAAAACGAATTACAAGCTTGTATACTATATAAGACTAGAGAGTCAACAACACATGTTAAGACTGGTCTTACATGTAGAGTGAGTTTTTCTCACTAAACAAATACCGCTAGCTGGCTATAAGCATGCAGTACTGAGAAGCGCCTTTGATTGTTCTACAAATCTGTTTGATCGAGTCATAAATTGTTCACTTATCAGTCAATCAGGCAGATAAATTCTTTTTTATTTTAATGTTAAACTTCATAATGATAGACCAAATATGTTTTAAGTAGACAGTGCGTCAAGCAATTACAATGAGATGCATTGCAGCACTGCACTGATATCTTTATTTAAGAGCATCCTGTCTGACCCTATTTTTGATTTTAAAAACAAAATAAATACTAAAGACGTTTTTGTTTAAACTTCATTTTCAATTAAAAAAAAATCATGTAAAACAAAATTGGACTTATGAATCTTTGATTGACATAACATTGTAGTGCAGTGCAATATAAGTGTAGGTAAATTCTCATTCAGATAAGAAGCATTAATATGCTTGCAAATAAAAATAAAATGACTCCCCAGTCAAAGAGGATTGTTCATAATCTTCAGAATGTTTTTCGCTTACCCAAATTAGTCGTTCGCTAAAAAATTATCAGTACGTAACTTTGTTGAAAGAGTCCTCCGACATAAATGCTGGAGACTGTAGGTTGAGATTTGTATGAAAGAGAACAGTCATACTGTTTATTTATTAAAAAATGAATAATTAAAATTATTTCAGCCAATCTTTATTTAAGAAAAAACTTTTTTTTTCCCAAAACACTAATTTGAAATATATTTTTAATTCACTTACAAAAAAAACCAACTCAGTTTATTTTGATTAGATAATTTGTCAGGCACTACAAGATGTAACTTTTTTTTTTCCTTTTTTTTTTTCTTTTTTCTTGCAGAAAAGTGCAGTATATTTTTGGCAAATGCTAACTGGTCATTTGATTTCAAAAAGAAAAAACGATCAATAATTAACTCTGTCAACATGTCTTTTTGTCATAATTGCTGGATTGTTAATTCAGATTCATATGAAAAAGAACAATTGTATATCAAGAAAATTGATTTAAATAAGATCCATTCAGATTTTACTTAATTTAATTTGAATTCAAAAAAATCCCTTCCAACTTTTATTTCAAAACACAAATTAAGAAAAATTTAAAGTTTGCACTGTAAATGCATGGCATTTAAGTCAAATTCTTACAATCTTAATATCTTTAAAAAGATAAGATATATTAATTCTCTCACAAATAGAAATAAAACATTTATCAGTCACAGAGGATTGATCATTTCTTCAGGATATTTTGCGCATACCCAAACTATAGTCCTTTGATAAAAAATTATCAATGCGTAACTTTGTCGAAAAAGCTCTTCGACATAAAGTTTTTGGATTGTTAATTGAGATTTATATGAAAGAGAACAGTCATTAGTAAAATGTGAATAAAATAGTTCATCCAGTTTGTTTGGTTTTGTTTGTTTGTTTTAACTTTTTTTTTCAAAACACTGAATGAAATAAAAAAGCTTTTAATGATATTTTAAATTCAATGACAACAAATTAACTAAGTTTATTTTGATTGGCTAGGCAGTACAATGTATTGCACTGAATTGCAGTAGAGTGCAGTATGGTGCAGTTATACTTGTATTTCAATAAGCACAACTACTATCATTCCAATAACAGCGTGTCACTTTGCTTGATCGAGCGCAGAAAAGTTTCACATGTTGATTACCATATTACTCATCGATTGGATGTTTGATTTCAATGAAAGCAAAACTACTTTGCATATGAAATACAGAAACCAGCAATACCACTTAAATACTAGTAGTATAAAATACTGACCAATCGTATTGAACGATTGTTCACAAGAATGCAATAAATGATAATCACATGTGGATAGGCAAAGCAATTTTTTTTTATCCTTATAATGATGGAATTGATCGCTTTATGCAATATAATATATAATTTAATAGTTTCAAAGTATAGCCTTACTAATTTCATGCTTTAAATCAAATTAACTCAATTCGGTCAAATCACACCAAATATAACACGTGCTATTTTGGGGACAGTAAACGGGCTTTGACTGACCACGTGTTACCGGTGACTACAAAAGATCAGTTTGTTTAATAGAATAAACTAATTTTGAACTCTACAGAAGTTAAAATGTGATGACATAGTCCGAAATTTTCGTAAAATATCATTTAAAAGAGCTGTAGATCTTTTGAAAGAGAGTGATTTAGTTTGTGCTTTCTGCTGCTGAAAGTATATTCAATTATCTGTCATAGATCACAAACTTTATTTGCTGAAATACAAATTCATCTTTGATGTATGAAATTTAAAATTACCCAAATTTTCTAAACATTGCTTTTCTTGCACCGAGTGTCCGATAACAACCGAGTTGCCGATAACGCGTTGAGTAGTGTGGGGAATTTGATCAAAATAAGTGTATGAGGTAGAAGAAGACATTTAAAAAACAATGACGTTGTCGGACGTCATAAAACTAAACGGCTACGGCGCCGGGTGATGATATAATGTCGTTTTTATTTTATAATAATTTGGGAAATAATGAAAGTATGAAGCTAAAATTTTAAACATTTCTTTATTTTTTGTTGTTTTATGTTCCATAAAAATTTTGTAAGCTCAGACTACAAAGTACTATTTTTATAGCCTAAGTCCACGAAATTTTTGATAACCCCTCATACATAAGTATAAATTTAATGTATAGCTTTGATTCTCTATTGTGACCCGCACCTATACCCAGGGGTCATGATTCTAACAATTTAGATTCTACACTACCTCTGGAAACTTTTAAACAAGTTTCACCTGTTCTTTGGATTATTTAAAGAACGAACCCTATTCTGATTTTTTTGTTATTTTGGAAGGCCTTTAAGAATTGAAACTCCCATTAATCCAAAGACGCTTTATACTAGCTTTGATGAAAATTGACCTAGCGGTTCTTGAAAAGAAGTTGAAAATTTGACAAACTTACAGATAGACAGTTAGATGATGGGTGATCAGAAAAGCTCACATGACGTTTCAGCTCAGGTGAGCTAAAATACTTCATAAGAAACATAAATGTATTAACATTAACATAGAAAGTCAAAACACTATTAACAAAAGGTCAAAAAAGTATATTTTAATATGTATACCAGTCCAAACATGTTCGAGTAGCATTCCAAAAAAAAAATTGACAAGAGGCCCCTGGGCCACATCGCTCACCTGAGTAACATTGGTGATGCATTCTTTACCAGATTTCCCTTGTTATACCTATTGTGGTCCTGCCCTAACCCCAACCCCACCCCTGGGTCATGATTTTAACAATTTGGAATCTACACTAACCTAAGATGTTTCTACATAAGTTTCAGCTTTTTCTGGCCCAAAGACAAAATGTGATCAGAAAAGCTCACTTGAGCCTTCGGTTCAGGTGAGCTAATAAAAAGCATTATATGACTAGTTTACAGAACTTGACCAATATAATAAATTAGTAAAACAAAAATATGGCCACAAAGAAGGAAACAAGAAGTCCATGGGCTACAACAAACATCCGAGTTATATTGCTCAAACAGAAAAATAACCCAGGCACTATAGAAGGTGTAAATCACAATTTGAAAACAATGGCAAAAGTTCCAAAAATAAATAGTTTCTCACTAAACAAAGCACAATTTGCTGTCAGTTTCAGTGGTGGCACTTATGTATCACGTTTAAGTTTTCTCAGCAGCTTCACGATGACTTGTAAAACTTGGGGGAGCGTCACTAACAGACGTTCAATTCAGCTGCATGATAAGTTTTCATAAATGACTGAACTTCAGATAATATTATTTCAAATGAAGTTTCCCAGTTTGAATTTTCCGTCTTTTTAATGTGTCTGAAAAAGAGAGAAGGTGTTGATATGATACAAATACACAGGGTAGTTTAAACATCCTTAATTTTGGTACACTCTTCTTCTGTGTCTAACAGAATAAATACTTGATTTTAATAACATAAAACTATTCAAATTCTGATATCCATTACAACAAAGAACAGAGAGCAATGAATGAAATATGATGTGAACTGAAGTTTGTGAATTACCTTGTTAGAAATTTGATTACAAGATCTACTTGTTCCAGGTTTTTATCTATGATTAAATCCTGGAGGTAGGCAATCACGACCTGTTTGTCATTTTCTTCAGGTTCTGAAATAAAAGATTCAACTGTTTTATAGTTATTCACGGTTTGTTTTACCATAGAGTTGAACTCTTAATGATGATTTTTTTTTCTACAATCCCTCCATCAGTCTGAAACCAAGTTACTCTATCATGCTAATTTTCTTGTCTGTTAAATCAAATATTTTTTTTCTGTATGGATTACTGCTCATCTTTTGCTGATGTTTGAAAATTAAAAAAAAATGTCAGTGAAGAGAAAAATTAGACTTACAACTTACATGTAGAAAGTAGTATACATACAATAAATGTATTCTGTTTGGCAGAAATTAATTTTTGAAGAGGTTAGCACAGATTTTATTTATTTAGAGCATTTCTTTTTGTTCTTATTGATGTAAACTGTATATATACAGGATGTTCAGCCATGTACTTGATTTGGAGGAAAATGCACTAGAAAGAATACATAGCAAAACGTAATAATATGTTCACAGTGACTATTTTTGCTCCATGTTATTTTTTGGCCTATTACACTTACAATTTTGCGCCATTTTGAGTTTGCCCAGACACTTAATTATTTAAGAGGTAAGTCTTGTCTTCTTTGAATTTTTCCCATTTTGAATTGGGGAAGGGGAAAAAACAAAACTGGGACAAAAAAATTTCCCCATATAAAGTATCTACTATTTATTAATGTAGCTGAAGTTTATGAATCAAAAATTCCTATTGACTTTCACTGACTCCCATTTTTCATTCTTACCCTGCTACACACTCCACCTCCCTACCTGGAGAACTTTGGATCCACTCCTTAAGCAGTGATCTAACTTCTGCAATAGTTACAGCACCACAGAGATTGACTGGTGTGTCTTCTGATTCAAACGACTCGACCTCCATTGGCTGGTCTCTTACACTGTTGTTTATTTTCTCATCCTCTCCTTTTCTTACCGAGCTTTGATCATTTGACAAGAGGTCTTCCTTAAATACTGCCTGTGATTAAATATAAAAGAAATCCTAATTTTACATGGTACTTGGTGTCATGGCTTCTATTAATGTGAATTTGAACTTGCATGTTGATTGTAAATCAAGAGTTTTTACACGTTTCAGCATTATGTGTCTTGTAAAGTTACTAAATATTGTAAATAAATTCCTCACAAAAATTTGAGATACTTCAGTAGCATGTATCACTTTTGTATTATTGGTAATCTTTTTTCCTCATGGAAAATAAGGAAATGCATTGATTTCAGATTTCTACAGTTTGACCAGTTAAATTCATATGATCTGTTTCATATAATTCATATAACCTGTTTCCCAGTAACAGCTGTCATGATTGAGGGCTGCCCTCTCTGACGGAAGTCCAGTTTTTTGGGGCGCCCTCTCCCCGGCCGACCCCTGGGAACTTTGAACTGTGGGCTGTGTTTCCCTGGTGATCTCCCCTTCAATTGTGGGCTGGTTTTATGAGGTGACTTCCCCTTTGGGGAGGCCTTTCTGGGGGATTTCAGTACATTGGACAAACACTGTAGACTCTGCTTCTGTTGCTGCTGATGTTGGTATGCATCTTGGATTTCTTTCTGCATGTCTTCTGGGAGGGAGTATATACTTGTGAACTTCTCTGTGCATTTGGTCATTTCAAGGCTATGACTAAAAATTCAAATAGAAATTTTCACAGCTGAGGCTATAGTGTTTTTTCAAACTATCTTCTTCTATCCAATCTTATGAGTAAATGTTTCTGAATTACAAGGTCATGGAATTTGTAACAACATCTCAAAATCCACTATGTTGCCCATGGCAACAGATGATGCTGGTTTGATCCACCAGGAGTGTATGGCTATCTTACAAGGACTGCGACTGAACTGTTCAGACTTGAGGGGAATCGGGATCCAGGTACAGAAGTTAGAATTGGCAGTTGTCGGTGGAAACAATCAAAAGAAATCGCAGAGCATTCTCAATTTCACTACAAGTAGGTCAACTTTAAAGGTTAATGCCATTTTCAATTTGATGTCGAAAAGAAATTTAAAGCATATTTTTGAGAGCATGTTTTTGTAAGAAAGTACTATCAAACTTTGTTACATGTATCTTGAAATCATTGAAATAGGTAAAAAAAAGATTTCAGAGGAATCAGATTGATCAAGGTTAGATAAAAAAAGAAAAATTTCTGAGGAATCAGATTGATCAATGTTAGTTTAAAAAAGAAAAAATTGTTGGGACAAGCTCACTTTGACATATCCATGTTATTTTAGATATCATGGTTAGAGATATCAATAGTTCAGCTGTTTTTAACCTTCATGTAAATACTCATCATGAAATGAAGAGACATGAAATTTAATGAATTGATTGTCCATATGTGTCAAATTATTAAATGATAAAATGATTCAATTACATTTTCAGAAGTGTCTGCTACAAAAACAAGTCCTCACAAGCAAAATGGCATGGTAACCAAAAGTCATGATCAGGATGGAAAATCTACACTTCCTGGAAAGCAGAGAAGTCCAGCTGACACTGTAAGTCCTCATAATAAATCCGCGGATCTCCAGACAGATGGGGAGGAGCGACACTGGACGGACACACTGCTGAGTCTGAATAGAGAAGTGAGTCCAGATAAAGCCAGTCCTGACGGAGCTTCAGAACTCTACAGACACATAGAGAATGCCTTCTCCACCAATCAGAACACGGAAGAGGGAAGCTGTGATGGAGAGGGGCAGTTTCTAGAAGGAGCAGTTTGTCAAGACTTACTCTCAGAATTGTCAAGGTATGTGAACACACTAAACACTGTTCTGGTCAAGATTCATATTTTAAGAAGCTGAGAATTTAGGAAAAAAATGTGTTCAATTTTTTTTCATTGCCTGTGGTTTACCTTTATATTAAAAAAATCTTGAAATAAACTGTAACTGTTAAATTAATGTTTTCATCTGACGATGTGTATTTGGAGAAACACAGTATTTAAAAAATATTTTTACAAGGAGGAAAACAGCCAACAGGTTTCTGCCCCCCTTACCCACCCTAGACATTCCGTCCACACCCGAGTACAGACACCTGCTGAACAGACCCAGTGCCTCTACACAGGAGAGCAGCTCAGGGGCTCATACTAATGGTTCCACCGGGGATTACTTCCCATCACCCTCACAGGTAGTGATTACTCTAGAATACTCACATGCATTACATGACATCATCAGAATTCAAAGATGTTCAAACTGCAGATCCAAAGAGAAACCATAAAACTATAATGCAGATGCATTTTACAAACAGTTTACAAGAATTTGTAATGCAATATCCTTTCATGATAAAAGACATTGCAGTAAAAAGTTACAATGAACACATTAACAAGAAAGAGATTTTATACATAAATATTGCGATTACCTCACAGTTATCTAACTTACTACTGCTCTTTTGCAGAGGAGTGAAGAAAGCTCTAAATCTCTGGGGCACATGACATTGTTTACAGTAGTGACAATCGAATGATTCAAACAATTTTATGCTGAAAGTACAATGTACTGCCAAGAATTGAACTCCAAATAGTAGTTTGTCAAATAAATTTTAGAACGTTTTATCAGCTTTAAAATGTGACGATTTTCAATGAAAATTCAATGAGAATCTGTTCTTATAAATTCTACAATGATCAATCTTGCATTGTATTCAGTATCACATTTTCCCCCATCCAACAGCTGTTTCCTACCTGCATCACGAAAGAGTTCCGCTAAATTAAGTAATCGTGATATCAAGTATTCCCTTTAGTTTACAAATGTATTATAAACTTATTGTACATGACAAATTGGGCTTTATTAATATACACTGTAATGAAAAGAAATTGTTCATGGAGAGTGTAGTAGTACGATTTATCTGTTGCACAATTTGATATTATCTTCATAAACATTGTTTAAAGATAGATCTGTGATTTTCAGATTGATCAGGATGTTTTGAGGGAGCTGCCACCAGACATAAGAGCTCAGGTTGAGACTGAGATACAGTTGGTGAGACGGGGACCTCGCCAAGCCAAACAGAGAGTGTCCAGCTACAGTGAGGAGCCAGGCTGTTCTCACTGGACCTCAGGGCCACCTCCCATTACACAGGGTACCTCATCCATAGTACCTCTTCCAGACCTGTCTCAGGTTTGTGCTCCATCTTTCCAATTGAATTCTTTAAAATACATGTATATGTTTATGCACTTTTTTTCAAAGATATAAATATATTGAATAAATGTTATATAAGTAAAGAACTAGGATAAAAATTTGAAGAAAAAAAAGGTCCTAGGTGTATGCAGCAATTTAGGATTCCTTATTTGTGATAGGGTTAAGATACAGGACATGTGTATTCATAATCGGTAAAGATCATGGAATTGGAAATAGACAAACAAAATGTCATCCTGTCATATGAATGTTTTTGTTTTCCTGATATAAGTTTATCTCTTCATATAAACCATAGCTTGATGAAAGCTGTCTGAATGCCCTCCCAGAAGACATGCAGAAAGAAATCCAAGATGCATACCAACATCAGCAGCAACAGAAGCAGAGTCTACAGTGTTTGTCCAATGTACTGAAATCTCCCAGAAAGGCCTCCCCAAAGGGGAAGTCACCTCATAAAACCAGCCCACAATTGAAGGGGAGATCACCAGGGAAAGAAAAAAAAAAAAAAAAAGAATCGGAATGGGGGAGAGGGGAGAGATGAAGGTACCCACTTAATTTGAAAATGATGGAAGAAAGCGACATGTACTATTACCGTATATATAATAATTCAAGGGTCTTTTGGTTTGAAAAAAAATAAAGTATTTGTTAATAAATAAAAAGAAAGGAGTTAGTGCATGCACACTTACATAATTAAACTGCGGATTTTTGTCCCACATCGTAAATTAAATCGATTTGAAAATCTACATCATTAAAGAACTTTTAAAACATGATAAACACACTTGTATTTTTGCACCGAATTATATTAATTTTCGATTGAAAAAGACCTCTAACATTTAGTGCTATGTAATATACATCTTAAGCCAAAAGGTCACTCATTGGTGTAATTCTGCCCAACACGTCTGGAATGTAAGAAGAACAGAGTGTTTTAGCTTTAATTAGTTTTAATCGTCATAATTATCAAGATACACAAAAGAAGAAAACACAACACGCTGAATACCATCCTGAAACAGCCACATCAACTGACTGCAATCAAAACATTGGACCGGGAGCTGCTTATCATAGGTTGGCGAAGTCTCTGTTGTAATGTAGGTCATTAAACATGTAAAAGGTCAGGCAATGGAAATTTTTCTCTTTATATATATCGAAGTTTTGTTTATATATATCGAAGTTTTGTTTATATATATCGCGTTTCCTTTATATATATCGAGATTTTCTTTATATATATATCGCATTTCCTTTATATATAAATCGAGGTTTTCTTTATATATATCGCATTTCGTTTATATATATCGAGGTTTTCTTTATATATATATCGCATTTCCTTTATATATAGAGGTTTGCTTTTATATATCGCATTTCCTTTATATATACAGGTTGGCACTAATGGGCTTCCGTATTTAGTAAAATCTGAATGGATTTTATTTAAATCAATTTTCTTGATATACAATTGTTCTTTTTCATAATGAATTAACAATTCAGCAATTATGACAAAAAGATATGTTGACAGAGTTAAATATTGATCGTTTTTTCTTTTTGAAATCAAATGACGAGTTAGCATTTGCCAAAAATATACGGCACTGTTCTGCAAAACAATGCTACACATCGTAGTGCCTTGGAAATTATCCAGTCAAAATGAACTTAGTTGGTTTTTTGTAATTGAATTAGAAATATTTTTTATTCTTTTTAATTAATGTTTTAAAAAAGTTTTTTTAAAAAGCAGACAATGAAATATTTATTTCAGATTTAAATAATGAGTCTTTGACCATAGTTATGGTTAAAGACTAATATATAAAACCATAATTATACAATTCTGCAGCTACATTTACCAAACTTTTTGATTTCAAAATAAATAGCCGTGTTCTTTAGGCCTTAGGGAGTTGTCATGTTGAATTTAATTGCAAAAGTTCAAAAGCTTCTCGAGATATCACTGTGGATATGAAAGTGTTACAGACAGACAGAAATACAGTCGAACGGAGGGACGGACAGAAGGAACATGTGAACATGCATTTACCGCGATCGGAGTAGGTTTTTATTCTGGCCAACATTGTTGTTCAAAATATTCCATATTTTTTATTCTTCGTGTGTTAACAAAATTTTATTGTTAGAAAGATTTCTTTTCAGAATCGATCACTATTAATTATCTTCACTTTTTCATTATACAGACCCTAGAGGAAATTCGAGCATTAATTCTGATATAAATTTCTGTTAGTACAACATTGTGCGGATTGTAGCCATAATACAAAATAAAACATCTTTAAAAAAACTATGCTATGCCGTTTATTAATACTGTATATGTTAGTAATTTAAATCGTCGGACTTCCAATGACGGCAAATAGAGCCGGTTTCTGTGGACGCGGTCTTTTTTTTTCTACAGTTACATGGACGACATAACATCAACAAGTAACAAACAGCAGTGAAGATAGAAAAGAAATATTCTATTAAGTCAATGTTTTAATTATCTACTTTCAATTATTTTTTGAAATAAAATTCAAACATACTGGAGTTTTCTAGCCCGTGTGTATACTATGCCGGTACATGAAAGCGTTTAAAGCGTGACCAGGTAATTGTTTTCAAAACATGCAAACTCAGATTATCAAGAAGCACAGGTAGCTCACCTGTCAATCAAATCAGAAGCTGTTGTTTTTTAATGATTGACAGGCGGTTAATTATTGATCTTGAATCAGGTAGATTTTGGGGGCGTTAACATAAAGTTGGGTGTTTAAGATGAATACTGAGGCCTGTGATTTCTTGTTCTTAGGTTGGGAAAGGGAGGAAGGCAAATTATGTATAATGCTAAAGACAAAAATCTATGTGAAAATATGAAATTGAAAAATGTACATGCTCATGCACTCGTTACATTTTGAAATGTGTTTTGAAATAACAATGATTTCATTCTTGTTTAAGAATACAGAAGCAGACAAGTTTATATTGGATTTGTCACAGGAAGTTCACAATCGTCTGCATGAAATCGGATTGAAGGGAAAATCTGTGACTTTGAAATTGATGGTCAGAAGAGAAGATGCTCCACAAGAAACTGCCAAGTTCATGGGTATGTGAAATATTTTTCAACATTGTTTTAGTGCTTAATAATCATGGATACTGTTATTTGTCAAGCTGATGGTTGCATATAGAGAGAAATTCTCATATAAATGGAGTCTATTCAATTTGGAAAGTGTGTTTTTCTGCCATAGATTTTTTTTAATTCTAAGATAGAAGATCATAAGTATATTATTTTAATCTATGTCTCTGAGTCCAATATAAGTTACAAAGTAATGATACATGTATATACTTGTGAACTTCTCTGTGCATTTGGTCATTTCAAGGCTATGACTAAAAAAGAAAATGTGGCCCCACCTTAGCACGAAGTCAAGGACTTAACTTTGCATTCATGCGGATGCATAAAATCATTCAGCCTCATCCTAACCTGAGATTCCATGACTTGGATAAAATTAAATCCACAGCACTTAGAAATATTGCAAACTTTTTATAATTTTGTGTGCTTTTTGATATGACATTTCAGTCAGAAGTTTACAGACAACACATGACAGACAGACAGTCCAAATGAGTTGCTTACAGATTTGAACCTGATCCCATAATTGACTTCCGCTGATACAGACTTCCTTTCCTGGTTGGTTTTGATCTGTCGTTCGTCCTGCCCCCTACATCCTCTATACAGAGATAACCCTGTCTTAGGCCCAAACTCCCTCTGTAAGGTAGACTGAGGCACCCCCTGTAACTCTCCACAGGTGCTGACCCCCATAGACTTCAGCTTCCTATTCATTGACCATCCAACTCCTTATCAAAGGGAACAAAATTTATAAATATTAAGTATGCTCTTTTAGAAATACATAAATATAGGTATGCTCTTTTTCAAAATACATGAAAATAATTACTTGGATAAATTTCTTTTTATTATTTGACATTAAATTGATTCATTTAAGTTTTGGTAGAGAATTAAAATATTCAAAGAAATAAGGTCAACCTGGAATATTTTGAACTGATTGTTCTTTCATGAAGTCAATAATGTCTGCCTCCTTCAAGTAAAACTGTCCATTCGGTTTGGCCTTTTTTGTAGCCATTTTGGCAAGTAATATATTTCCTCCTGAAATTAAGAAAACAATTGTTGAGAACATTCTCCTGGCTAACTTGAAAACATATTATATAAAATATTTCCTACCAATTCCAGCCGAGGCTGTGCAGCCTGTCTTCTGATGTATTTGATTCCTCAGTAAAGAAGCAAACTGTTCTGGTTCAGCGCCTGTGGTTGCTAGGAGATCTGTGCAATCAACCAACATTTCATCACAGCTCACTGCCTCAATGTCATGTGTGTAGCTGAAAAAAACCCATACAGATTTACTCTCAGTAAAAAGTGTAATACTTCCTATTATCATTTACAAGTAAGATTTCAAGAAAATTTTAATGGTACTCACCTTAATACAGTATCATAGAGTATTTTGGAAACTTCTTGGTAGCCCTCAAAATCATAAGGAATAGTCTGCAAATCTGGGCATAGTTTTTTGGCTGGGCCCATAAACATTCCATTCCTAACACCAGCCTGAAATTTGCCATATACATGTAATAATCCAGACATTTATATGAGACTATGATAAGGTTCTTTAAAATAAAACTGTGATGGGAATGAAGAGACTCCTCTTTTACTGATCAAACAGAAATCATGATGACAATTTAGAAATGCTGCATTCTATACTGAATAATTGTAATATGGTTATTCTTTTGGTTTATATTTTGAAGAAAATTTACTCACTTGTCTTGCCTCATAACTACAGGAAGCTAATTCAGACATAGAAGAAAATGCATCCAGATTTCCCTTTTTCCCAAATCCCTCAGTACCATTGTTCATCTTAGACTGCTGGTCTGGATTTGTGGATATACTTTTATCTTTTTTACTTCTCCACATTTTTTGTTCATATTCAATATCTGACCCAGGAATAGGTCCTCTTCTACCCTGGCCTTTAGAATGTGTAACAGCAACTGGCTTGCCTGAAAGACAAGATATTTTGTTAGTTCATGAAAAAAAGTAAAGCAAACATTAATTTATGCATATATATGTATAGTGTATTTCATTATATTAATTAAACATGAATGATGTCAGTACTAAAATTATAAAATCCCACCAATAAGATCCGGCCTTTTCCGCAGACCAACAGACACAAAGAAACAATCCATGTCAACGTGCATTATGATACGTTTAGGTTTCCCTGATGTTGTACTTCTGATGCCCTCTAAACCCATGTCCCGGGCCTCTAAGCCAGCTTCCTGCTCACTCACAACCTTCATCAGAGCCTCTCTGCCTGAATAACTTGTCTGCTCTTTGGACACTTTGCTGACATACTCTCTCCACTCTGATTTCCATGTGGAGAGATGGTGGAGCCTTGAATTGTTGTAGAACTCATTCAGATAATGTGGATCACCTGCTCTTCCATGAGGCTTGCTGTTAGGTGAAGGACTTTTTGTTTGGTTAGAAATTGAATGATTTGGACTTTTTATGGCTCCACCGTTACTTGCTACATTTGAAGTGCCAACACTTACGATCTCATTTTCATTAAATATGCCTGAAGTGGAAGCCTCATTTTCATTTGCACTAATATTTGTCAGAGAATCATCCAGGATAGCCTGCTTTGGATCAGCTTCTACAGTGTATCTTCCAAACTCATTGTCTGAATCGCTGTCTTCTGATCCACTCTCCACTTCCTTCACAAGCTTTACCATCCTACTCTTTATCTCCACATCCTGCTCTTCCCCAGCCTCTTTCTCCACTAAATTTCCACATCTGCTGCTCTCATCTACCAGATTTCTGCTCAAGGCATTTTTGGTACATATGCCTGCTATGGTGGAGTTGCAGATTTTTGTTGATGACTCTGTAGCGTAGGAGGACATGCCTTGTTGGATTTTGGTCTGACCTGTGTACAGTTGATAGGGAATGTATGACAGAAGCCTCCCAGCAGCCACACTGAAATGACATATAATGAGGTCATATCACTCAACAGTTCTCAGAATATTTTTTCTTAAAGTTGTTGACTCCTTTTAGCCAACTCTTGTAGAAAACTTCTGTAAGTAAGTAGGCAGCAAGTCATAAAAGAAGCTGAAACTCTGCAAAAAGTCTGCTTACTGGCTCATTTTTTCATCTGTTTGCAGCTATTATTTGTAAAAATAAACAACTTAAATTGCAACCTTCTTTCTTACATGTGTTTCTATGGGATTATAAACGCAAAGTCATCCGAGACAGTGGGAAGATGTTGTAACTGTAAATTCTCTCATTTAATATTTTGTAGAAATAAAACCAAGCAATTTCTGATTGATCACACACTAACCTCTCTGTGATCCATTCAGGCTTGATCACCTTGCAGTGTTTCAGTCCCTTTGTAATCTTACTATTGGGGAGACTGGTTGCTATGATATGGGTAACCCTTCTCTTGGCTAGATAGTGTTCATAATGACCACCATTTTGGTACATAATCCGTTTTAATTCATCAGAAGATGGCTCTATAAAGAATGTAAATACTGGTTAATATATAATGGCTCAAATATAAAGCAACTGAATTTAAAGTTAACAATGTTTTTCAGACAGACTCTATTGCAAGTTTATATGATACAGATAAAACCCATTTGCTGCCTGATTTAATAATCCAGAATTTGTTCCATTCCTTTGATATATAAAGTGTCAGTCATGATATTAGAGAGTTTAAATTTCTGTTTGCTTATGTAAATATACATATTGAAAATAAGTTCTGTCAATTCTGACTTCTTGCTTAGTAGTTATATGTCTGTCTCTGGAAAGGGGGGTGGGGGTGGAAGTAGTATGCATTGAAGCAAAATTAACGTAATTGAAATAATAGAAAAATATACACACTGTATGTATCACTCTTTTCTATCTAACAAGTGGGAAAAACTTCGATCCTTCACACAGACTTACTTGTGTATCCGTCCACATGGATGACAACCCCGTGGAAGATGTTGGACTTCACTGCCCCCATTCCTGTTCCTCCTCCCAGAAACTGCTCTGTCAACTTCTGTTTCTTCGCTGCCATATAACCTCCCTATAACAAATATAACAACATATCATTTATCACTTCCTTATCACAAATACATGTGTTTTAATATTCTATATTTGTCAATATGTCAGATAATGAAAACTGGCATTTAACTGATGGAATGGAGAGCACATGAATAAAATTAGGCCTAATCCCAATGAAGTAGTTGACACTTTCCCATGAAGGCTAGACCCATAATAAACAGCTGCCTCATCCAGCTATAACATAAGCAATCTAGACAAAGTCTCGAAATGTCACCAGGAGTAAGAAAGTGAGACTAAAAAGAAATCTAAAGTAAAGAATGTGCATGTGTGTCCAAACACTCCCCAAAATAAAAAAAAATCTATATAAATCTGTGTAGTTTTTTTTTTTAACACAACAGGGCCATGGTTAATAAGATGATGGTCCTCAGATAATGCAGATTTAAGTTCAAATTATGGACCCTGTTGATGGGAGGTAACGGGTTCGTTCGCCCGATCTATCTATTCGCAGGAGTCCGTTCGCCCAATATATACATATATATATATATATATATGAATTAAAAATTAACATACGAGTATATCATTTTTTTTCCCCCATTTATTTACCTTACACACTTGGATTTTTTTTCTTCTCAAATTCTGGCAATGTTTATTAGTCTAAATTAATTTTTGATTTGATTCTTATGTTTTTTTGGATGACTAAGTGTTTGCACTATAGTTAATTAGATGATTAATATCAATGTTAATTAGGGGGATCCACCCGTGTAACTGTTATTTTTACATATTGCGCTATGTTTTGAAAACAATTTAAGGATTGAGACGTTAAAAGGTGTGACCACTGATACTAAAACAGGTGTGACCATATGCATAACGTCTGATGGATACAGTGACAGTCTCTTTTATTTTGAATGAACAAAAAAATTAGGAAAGAAATTCATTTGATTTTGTTCTACATTAAATTACGGCGAACGAACCCTGTGCAAACAAGTTTTAGGGCGAGAGGACTGTGTGCGAACAAGAAATCAGGCGAACGGGAAATCGGGCAAACAATTTTTAGGGCGAACTAACATGAAACCTTGATGGGATGAGGTTATAAACCTATAAAATTAAAAGTGTTTTGTATTGGTCTTAGAATGTTAAGTCCACGAATGAATTTTCAATAGATATGATAAGGGTGAAGTAAAGAAATTGAGTTGACCTGTAATGATACTCTGTAACAAGTTACTATTCAGCTGGCCTTAAATGATTTGTTATATACTTTATTAATAAACTACATGTTTACAACCTGTCTGACGACCAACACTTACCCTTTCTTCCCAACCATCTCCCTGCCTGTTCTTTTTCTTTGTTGGATTTTTTGTCTTTGACTCTGCCATTCTAATTTTACCAGTTACTGAATGAGTCCGAGCTTATCTGTATTACTCCGCAGTCTTCAAGATTTTAAAACACTGGATCAGCAAAAATAATTAAAGCATTTCACAGGTTTTTTCATCAGTGTTAAATCTTTATATTGTATACAAATACTAAATTGAAAATCTGTTTGCTTCATTAAATGACCAAATTAGTTTAATGATTGCTGCTCCACGTTTACTTTGGAACTTAAAAAGAACCGGATAAAATTTAAGGTTAAGCCCAAACTAAACATCTAAAGGAAGAAACGAAAGTAGCTGACGTATTACTCAGTGAATTGTGACAAAATCATCAGGGACTCAGGTAATATAAACAGCTATGTTCTTTATTTTGTTTATAGAATTACCTTCAAATTTTACATCCATTGAATTCCTAGCCCTGTAAAAGCATTTGAGCGTTGTGCCTTCGCGCCAACTTGTAATACTGAGAAAATTCGAAAAACGGATGTAAACAAATATTATATAAAATTCAACTTATCCGTAAACGTTATCTCGTGTCTTGATCATTATTCCACATTACAGGACCATAGGAAACAATTTCAAATTGAATAGGCACAACCAAACACTCTTAGTCTGGAAACATTACCAGATGAAATAATCCTTCACAAGCCAAAAAAAAGGAGAGAGAGAGAGAGAGAGAGAACACAAGCCAATAATTTGAAGAAATTGTGGTCCTCGCTTTCGGTGTCTTAGTGGATGGGTTTCCATTATTTATGACATATTATGTCAAATATGAAAGTAATCACCCAGGTTAATTTTTTGAAAATTAGGTCAAACATGAAGGTCAAGGGATAAAAAATAATCATATCACAGGTAATGCAGACGTCAAATATGGAAGCCACGATTAAATGTTATAGAACAATAACTTTTGAAAAGTAGGATAAACATCAAAATCAAGGTCATAGGGTAAAAAATCATAGTATATCAAGAATATGGCCTTGTCACATGTAATTACATTAGTTTAAAATATATTTTATTCATATAAAGAAATGGAAATTACATTCATTTTATCATTATCTTTTTTCCTCTTTCAAAATTTATGGCAAATTTAAAGTATTGTTAAAAGTTTTTAAAAGTATGTCAAACTTCAAGGTTAAGGTCAAGGGGTCAAAAATCACATATATAATTATATTGAAAGGTTTTGTAACAGGTATTGTACGTACACGTGAACTATGAAAAATGAAAGCTCTATCTTTTCTCAATTAAAAGTTACATGTTGTATGACCAAGGTTAAAGATTCCTTGACAGATTTACAGACTGGCAGACAAATGAAATTTTTTATCCTCTCTTTCGTAAAAGCGGGGTACAAAAAAAATCAAGGTTATACCGGGGGTAGTGTTCGGAGCTATGGCTTTCATAGATCACAGGTGTATTCCTTATGACAAGAACTTTCTTAGGATACCACAAAATTTGACCTCTTGACTTTGGAGTTTGATCCATTTTAACAAAAAAATTCCAAATTTAAACAATGGTCTTAACTTTTGAACACTTGGTGCTAGTGTTTTCGTGTTTCACTTGTGTATTCGTTGTAAAAAGACCTTTCAATGGGTATAAATATTTTTTTATCTTTAGACCTTAGAGTTTGACCCTCTAAAAAATTAACCTTCAGGCTTGGTCCTAACTTTTCAACAGGTAGTACTAGGGATTTCATACTTCACCGGTGTATTCCTTATGACAAGACCTTCCTTTGGATACCAACAATTTTGACCCTTTGACCTTGGAGCTTGATTTGCATCTGCCTTGAGAGAAACTTACTAACCTCGTTACATGCTGCCATACGAGACACCAATGTTTAAAAAAAAAAACAATCTTGTCTTTTTAAATGGGGTCGAGTCACCTTTTTTCTTATTTTTATATTCTAATATGCCTATATGCTCTCGATAATGTTTTTTTTTGGTCCCTATAAGTTATTTTTAAAAATATCGTTTTTGACTGATCTATACATAAAAAGGAAGGGGGAGGGTCCATATCCAAAGTGCTGTGAAATTATAATTTAACATGTATTTTGTTTCCCTTTTTGACCAGAGCAGTTAAACAAACGATTATTTTAGTTTATGTCGCAATTAGTTTATTGTTAAATCTCAAAGATTATACAGTGTGCAGAAAAAGAGACTATTCCTTTCCTAAAATAAATTGGTCATACTGGAACATATTTTGAACGATCCGAAATAGAACAGAGTCAGGGTTTCTGCTTAACGGTAGGTCTAGGGGGCAGGGTTTAATGGTAGTGGATGGGTTGGAAGGGGGGTTAAATCACTTCTTTTGATTATTTATAAAACACCTGAAAATTAAATTAAATTCATTCCCTTAAATGGATTACATGTACAAGCATTTTGAAGCAATGAAATAAAATGACTTTATGGTCGTGGCTGGCATGCACCGACTTTGAAATCCACTACATGTATGTACAGGGTGACCAAGTGATGTATTTAGGTGTGAATGAGGTATTTTAATGTGTTTATATTTTTGTTGTAAATGCCATGGACAGCCTGTATTACATATCCAAGTTAATGATCATGTTTTTGAAAACAAATATATAAAGTCAACAGGAGAATACTACATCCACAAATACACAGGGTATTACTTAGAAAGAATTTTGAGGAATATCCAGTCCAGAATCAGCTTTTTGCCATCCTCACAACGTCATGGTTTGAGCCTCTCAAGTGGACTAAGGACCCCTGATATTCTGAGGATGCAGTTTTGTAGGAAAACAATTTGAAATAGCTGCTATCTTATTATCCAATCCAGTAGTAACCCAGCGATTTAACAGGGGGTGAAATACTGAAGTAAGTCCTTCATAACATGTACAAGTGTGGGTTTCCCTTCCGGGATTATGTCAGAGATCGGCAAACAGATCATCACACGACTTCCTGGAGACCGTAAGTGGCAAAGGAAATGGTATTTTATCCGGAGTTTCTTCCTGAGTAGATCTACGACCTCAAAACGCTTAGGATAAAAACGGAAGTATACTTATTTTCAACATAAAACCAGTAAGTCTGATTTTCATGGTATAATCTGCTATTTTCTTTATTAGATATTTTACATTATATTGTGGTATCGAATTCCGTTTTCCTGTAAAATATAGCCTTTAATATGATATGGATTTTAGTATATATTTTATTGTCCCTTTGGTGATTTTTGTTACATGTAATATTACCCAGGGTAACCTACGTGTCGCAGAACAGGCGTTTGAATATAATTTCACCATCTCACTGCCAAGTATCAAAAGGATCTGTTGACTAAAAAATTGTTTAGACCATGGCCAACGAAATAGATTACAAAGTTATAACATCGAGATAATTTGCAACAGACAGACAGATACGGAAGCCCTGGAGGGACATTGACTTACTTGTTATGACTTATTTATTATAACTTATTTGTTTTGAGATTTTTTTTATTAGTTTTAAGTTAGTGTAGGTAAGCTATTGAGAACGATTAATTGTTGTTTTGTTGTTAAACGTACAAAACTGACGTGATTACTAAATTTTTATCTGTTTTACTTACGCCCTTGAGGGATATTGACTTATTTTTATGTGTTTTGACTTATTTCTTATGTGTTTTGACTTAATTCTTATGACTTAACTTTGAATTATAGTTATTTTGAATTTGTTATGAGAAGTTTACTTCACGAAAAGTTGCCTGAAAGATGGGGGCAACGTACATGTATAGAAAAAAGGGAAAAAATGTCCTTGAACTTATTACTAACAAGATAAAATAGAAGTAATGTTCTTGTCTTCAATCATTATGCAAGCTGGAAGTTACATATAAGAATGAAGTAGTAACTTTTAGGAAATAAGAATTAAGTTATAACAACACAAATAATATTTACTTTTACAATTTGTCATTCAAAAACCACAGTTAAAATAGGACTAAACATTATTTTTATTATAAAATTAAGCCAAGCAACAGGTTTCAATAGCCTTCTTACACTTAGTTATCTCTAGTATGAAACATTTACAACAAATAAGTTAAAACAAAGAAAGTTATAACAAATAAGTCACAACAAGTAAGTCAATGTCCCTCCAGGGCTTCCGTAGACAGAAGACGGGACGTTAAGCATTACCAATTTTATTATTTCATTTCTGTTTTAAAGTAACAAATTGAAATATTTCGTATAAATTACTTCTATTGCAATGTTAAACGACACTTATTGCTGAAAAGAAAGAATTCCCTGTTGTGTATTAACAGGATACTTTGTAATAATAACACCCCACTATTTAGTATCTAGTACACAAATGAAACCGGAAATTTTTTGCTTTGGGTTGTAAGTAAAATATCGTTGTTTACTGTACAGATAAGGGAAAAAATGGACGACACTGTTTCTGTTGACACGGCCGCTGGGAGCGAGAACGAGGAACGACTGTCCCGGGAACTCATTAGGAATATATCAATGAAAAGGGAAGGTAAATCTACGTTTGTAACATTTAACGACTTCTTCACGAAGGATCCCCTGGATAACTCCATTCCTGTCTGTACGCTCCGAGAATCGGTCACTTCAGAACTAGCTCCAGACGAGAAGAGCGCGCTGGACGATTATAGAGCAGACGATACAGAGGGAGTGAAATCAAACGACACAGAGCAGGGAGATAGTGATGATGATAGTGAAAGCACGCAGACCTGTGAATTAGATGGTACAAAACCTACTCCTGCTTCTTCTGTTTCTTTGGAAGCATTAAATTCAGAACAAAATGCTGCTGCTGCACCATGCAATGGTACAGAAATCGCTACAGACGACGGATCAGTTTCTCCAAAGATAAAGCAAATCCCAAATCAAAACAATTTGACAGAGAACGAGCTACTTAAAAACACCAGCGTCACAGAAACGTGTGGGGATATATTCATGAAAGAAGATAGGGATGTTGAAAGTGGACTTGAAAATGTAAACGTGCTTCAAACAGCAGATAACGGACATATTTGGGCAAATTTCGGAAAAGAAATATGTCAAATTGACCTAACAGGAAATGTTGTTTTTAGGCAGACCTTTGATGTTCCTGTCGATGATTTCGCTGTACTTGGTTCCAATTCCGTCTTTCTTGTAGAGCCACAGATTAAGACCATTCGATTTCTGAAGATCGAAACAGGAGAACCGGTAATAACAAATTTTGACAACTTATCCCCAGATATCCCTAAAAATGTTTGTATCAATACAAAAACAAGGGAAATTGTAGTAAGCATTTTGATGAACAGAGGGTTCCTCTTCTTTAAACGTGTTCGAACCTCAATCAGGAAATATTCTTATAGTGGCAAATGCATGGAAGAAATCATTCCCAAAAACAAAGGAACAGTAATATTTGATAGTTCGGTAGACATGATCTGTAATGGAAACGGTGACATATGTATTGCAGCCCAAAAGGGTTCGTCTCACTTTGTTGCTGTATTTGACCAATCAGTCAGCTTCCGATTTGCTTACGATGGCGGAGAAGGAAGACAAAACTCTTTCCGTCCTATTTCCGTTTGTGTAGATTGTGATAATAATATCTTATCCCTGGACTCAAATAGTAATGCTATCCATATCACTGACCTTAACGGAACTTTTCTGAGGTTAATAAGCCCATTCGGTGACAAAACAGTGTGTCCTAAATTAAAAGCGGTATGTGTTTACAAGGACAACATGTTACTGATTGGTCAGGACAACGGAAAGATTCGTGTGATGAAGTTCACAACTCGTTCAGAGACAACAAAACTTTGATTGATATCAATGCAACATAGTTATTTGAGTTCAAGCCAGCATCAGTTAACGACAATTTTGCATAGTAATAGTGGTATAGTCTTTCACAATATTTTATTATTTTGAGAAATTTAGATTGAGAATTTAGTTTAAATTACTTTCCAGTATATGAATAAATGATGCTTTCAACTTTTTGTCTGCATAATGAGTTTCTTTTTTTATTTCTATGAATTTATCTTATTTCTTTGTTCATTATTTTGCCTCAAATGTATTCTTTTACAATTAAACGATAAAACCTTTACTGCACAAAATTTTTCAAACATTACCCAATCAATGATTATCAATTTCATTGTTTATTTAGAAGTTCAGTCGGCTAAAACTTTTTGCAATATGAACACACTTTCCTTACAAAGTATAAATCATTCTTGAATGAAAAATTTTAAAGGATAAATCTTGTTAATCCTTGATGAATTGGTTGTCAATTGGATAATTAGTTGACTAAGGTGTGGAACCATACGATATCGCAGAATTGGGCAATTATCAGTATTGCTTTCTCATTGCATATAAATTCCTTGTCATTTTTAAGGTTGAGAGAGGCGTAAAAAGATGTTTTTAATTGCTAAGACTTCTACTATGGGCATGCAAAGAATCCTTCTTCGTTCTTCACAGGATTTGATCACATGCTCAACCACATTCATTTTCCAGTGAAGTTTTTAACAAAGTTGTTCACGGTATTTTAGAACTCTCCGCCTTTTTTTATCAAGCAGTAAAAGAAGTGCAGGGTTAGGATGAGCAAGGGACTCTATATTTAAATAGTGTTTATAACCCCTTAGCCAGGAGATCTGATGTTACCGTGGGACTCTGTTTTACTATAATGAAACTGCATTCTTTTGAAATCTTGTTTGTCACTGAGTATTAAGCATGCAGACTAGACTCATGGTTATGATGAATAAGGGGCTCTACCTAAATGAAATTCAAGACTCGTCAAAGTGTAAGAGTAGTGTTTTGATCATATTGTGGTAATGCATGAACTATTTCAAAATCGTTTCTGCTATTAGGTAGTAAGCAGACAAATGGAAGAGATTGTTTTGCTGAGAAACGATGCCTCTATACAAATTGTGAAATTTTGGCCTCAACGTGGGGAGTTTTTCTTTTAGAATTGTGTTTAAAGCAACATTAGGTACGTGCAATCAAGGTTTTACAATGAATTGCCTAGGAAAACCTTTTTAAAAATTCATTTCTAGAACAGCAAAGTCATGATTGGCCATACCCACAGATATACAAAAATCAAAGTGCAAAACAAGTGTATATCAGAGTGAGAAGGGGCCTCAAATTTGTCACCCCCCCCCTCGGTGATAGGTTTGGACCACTTATAAGTCCCCTACCGGTGAAAATGGAGGGGACTATAGGTTTCCTTCGCGTCTGTCCGTTCGTCTATTTGTCTAGCTGTCTATAGCTGATCGCCTGTTTGTCCGTTCAGCTATCCCCCTGTCCGTCTGTCCCATGGCATTCAAAATTTTCAATGGGAACCACATTACACTTGCCAATAAGGGGGATGGTATTGCTAATACAATACGCTCGGAGTGCTTGTATATATAAACTTTTCAATATTAAACCGGTTTCTGTTTTTCCCTGGCCAAAGGGCTCATGATGAGCAATATGGTCCTCTTGTTTAGTTTCATATTTCCATGACATAAAATGAGGGAAATTCCCTATTAGCATTTTTTTGAATCAGTGTTTCTATATAAATATATAAGATCTTCCTTAAGAATACCATTAGCAATTACAATCTCTATATTTATATTCTAAATACAAAAGGTTTCCGCATTGCAATTACAAGTCATCAAAATGTTGAAAGAATAACCTTTCGCTGTATATAAGATTTAATTTGACAATAACCGTTTTCATCCAATGAAGACAGTGTTTAAAAAGATTATATTGTCTGCTTTCTATAGATCTGTTACCGTAATGCTCTGGACTTTCAGTAATGTCTACATTTTGTTCAAATGTAATGTACTGGTTAACGTCTGAAATAAAAAGCAAACTATAAATTTCAACCATTTCAAACAAAAAAAGTATCGAATCCCCTTCTTAAAATTTCAGGTAATTTAACGTTTGTATTGATTCGAACTTAGAAGATCATGATATACATGTGTAACTTTTTAGTTTATGATTCTTTAGTGATTTAGACAAAGATTGATATTGTTATATAATTTACTTATTTCATATGCTACATAGGCCTCGAGGGCATCTGAAGGTGAGTTTTGACGGGAATAGATTTCTTGCTTCCTTTATAAAGTTAAACATGCACATCATTTTTTGAAAGGTAGGTGTTTGAGGGCGTTAACAATGTATATAATAACCTATGCAAGTAATCTACCTGGCGAACAGACACTGACAACATGGTGAAATGTCGAGAAATATTTGATTACTTGGTAAATAATCAACCATCGTTGCAATAAAACGTTTTTTATTTTTTTATTTTACATGTATGTACAGAGACAGCGAACAAACATGTATTTGGATTAAGTTTCCTACATATACGAGGGGTGATCAAAAAGTTCGCAAACGAATTGAATAACTTCCATACAAGAATAATATTTGGTTTTAATGTTGATTATATTTTAAATTAATCCTCCCCGATTTTGATGCACATCAAAAGTAGAGTACTGATTGTTTAACGCAGATATTTGCGGGGAACATTCTGGGCCATGAACGTCGTCAATCAAGGTTTATTCTGTGCTTTCTAAAATGTAACGTGATCTTTCATCTGATTTAATTTTGACTAAAATTTGAATCTACTTAAGAAAGCGAATAGGAGTGAATTTAAATTATTCCCTTAGTCAAGAGTGGTTTTTCAATATAAAAAATATTCATTTGGATGTTAATAGCCTCGTGTAAAGCAGAAAAGGGGCCCATGACGTTATGAGAGACGTAAATTACGCTTGCTTTCGTGCGCCGATGTACACTTACATGGCTTCTTTATTTTTTCATAGTTTTCGTATTAAATGTGGTATCGTCATGAAACTCAAAATACATGATCATAGAATGTTACTCTTTGATATGAAAAGAAAAGAAAATTGATTTAGCAAAGAGAAAATAAATTATGTTCCTTGTCTACGACTTTTTGGGACAACCCTCGTATATCTATTACCTTGTCAAATATCAAATCCGCAGAAATTTCTTCACTGAAAAATAATTATATATAAATATATATTTTTACATTCGTACATATGATAATGATACATTTACAGGTAATAATCTGCCTTCTAAAAAAAAATGACGACGCACCTCACCTCTGGGTCATAATTAGCTATTTACAAAAGGAGTATAGCTGTACACCTCACCCCAGGATCATAATCTGCCATCTACTGAAGGAGTACGGTTGTACACCTCACCCCAGGATCATAATCTGCCATCTACTGAAGGAGTACGGTTGTACATCTCATCCCAGGATCACAATCCGCCATCTACTGAAGGATCATAATCTGCCATCTCCTGAAGGAGTACGGTTGTACACCTCACCCCAGGATCATAACCTGCCATCTCCTGAAGGAGTACGGTTGTACACCTCACCCCAGGATCATACTCTGCCATCTACTGAAGGAGTACCGTTGTACACCTCAACCCAGGATCATAATCTGCCATCTACTGAAGGAGTACGGTTGTACACCTCACCCCAGGATCATAATCTGCCATCTACTGAAGGAGTACGGTTGTACACCTCACCCCAGGATCATAATCTGCCATTTACTGAAGAAGTACGGTTGTACACCTCATCCCAGGATCATAATCTGCCATCTACTGAGTGAGTACGGTTGTACACCTCACCCGAGGTTCATAATCTGCCATCTACTGAAGGAGTACGGTTGTACACCTCACCCCATGTTCATAATCTGCCATCTACTGAAGGAGTACGGTTGTACACCTCATCCCAGGATCATAATCTGCCATCTACTGAAGGAGTACGGTTGTACACCTCATCCCAGGATCATATTCTGCCATATACTGAAGGAGTACGGTTGTACACCTCATCCAAGGATCATAATCTGCCATCTACTGAAGGAGTACGGTTGTACACCTCACCCCAGGTTCATAATCTGCCATATTCTGAAGGAGTACGGTTGTACACCTCACCCCAAGATCATAATCTGCCATCTAATGAAGGAGTACGGTTGTTCACCCCATCCCAGGATCATAATCTGCCATATATTGAAGGAGTACGGTTGTACACCTCATCCCAAGATCATAATCTGCCATCTACTGAAGGAGTACGGTTGTACACCTCATCCCAGGTTCATAATATGCCATATACTGAAGGAGTACGGTTGTACACCTCACCCCAGGATCATAATCTGCCATTTACTGAAGGAGTACGGTTGTACATCTCATCTCAGGATCATAATCTGCCATCTACTGAAGGAGTACGGTTGTACACCTCACCCCAAGATCATAATCTGCCATCTGTTTAAGGAGTTCAGCAGTACATCCTACATCAGGATCATTATCTGCCATCTACTTAAGGAGTACAGTTGTACATCTCTAGATCATAGTCTTCCATCTACTAAAGGATTACATAGCTGTACACCCCACCCATAGAAGATCATACTTTTTGTTCTATAGACATTGTGTGCATGTTGCCCAATGTATTCAGTATTCTTTATACTAGTAAGTTCTGGTTAAACCACATCAGTCCAATTTAGACCATCTCCTTTGTAACAATCAAAACTTCTTATGCGACTTCAACTAATTTGTCAAGTTTTGATGATTATAGTTTTGCTGAAAAGTTTTAAAAACACTAAAATCGTTAAAAGCCAACATGTTTGGAAAAGAAAATTAAATACATGTATCTATAATATTGAGGTTGTACTATATAAGTATCTCACTTTCTTATTTACTAATAATTTAATAATAATTGAATAATTTAACTTACTACTAAGCTATGAAGCTTTTAAAGACCGAGAACACATTGATGATCAAAGCAAGTGGTATATGAACTCTGATTATCATATTTCAGTTTCTAAATACTAGTACATCCCATATAAAATGCACACACATCCGGATTTCCAAAATGTACTAGTTTCCTTTACTGAAGTAAAAAGGATTTGTTTTCACTTTGCTGGAAGTAGAGAATCTACAACGAAGTGACGCTATTTATAGACTATAAATCTAAATAAAAAATATGTTTACATATTAACTGTACAGACGATAATTAAAATCATTACCGAATGTTCAAATATATCATGAATTGCACGCCATGTATTGGTTAATTGTCAAATAAGAATTCTCGATTGTAAAAGAAAATGCCCGAATATCAAACCGCAAAACAGCCAAGAGGTTTTTAAAAAAAAAATCAAAGACCTATTCCAAACCCATAACGTGATTAATTTCCAATTTGTGAAATTTTAATGACAAAAGTATGAGAGAAATTTATTAATCATATATTGACAAGAGTGATTTATGACGAAAAACAAGGAGTATAGGGGAAGTAACAATGAACCCGTCAACCTTCTGTCAAAGCCATCAAACGATTACAAACGCAACCGCTTACTAAGTGATTCATTAACAATATCTTATAAAATATAGTTAGTCATCTGAAATAAAATAATGGCAAAACTAAACTTCGAAAACTAACAATTATTAGAAACCCAAATCAACACAGAGGAATATCTGTTATTACGCCCCGTAATCGTAGATTCGGGGGTAAATACTAGTTATAGCCCTGACCGTCCGTCCGTCTGTCTGCCTGTTCCCCCCCGAAAAAATATTTTCCCCCTAATTGTCTAAAACTTTTTAGTTGGTGGGGATATTTACCTTTCCTATTTTACGGGAATTTTCCTTGTGAAAAAACAACCTTTCTTGGGTACCATCAAAGAGCTCTTGGCTGATACAATTTTACAAAATATTTCCAAACTTTCATCTTGACCTTAGAACAGTTGGCGCTAGGACTTTCAGACTTCACATGTGTGTTAATTGTGATAACACTTTTTAATGGGTTTAAATATTTTGACCATTTGACCTTGACCTTAGAGTTTGACCCACTTTTGAAAAACTTTAACCTTGGCAATAACTTTTAAACATTAAGTACTAGGGCTTTTATATTCCACAGGTGTATTCCTTATGAGAAGAACTTCCTTAAGATACCAACGGTTTAGACCTTTTGACCTTGGGTTTGACTTGCGTAAGGGAAACTTTAATCCTCACTATAAATTGTTCATAAGCACATCTCAGGCACGTAGCATCGTTTTTGAAAGTGGGGGGGCCAACCTGAGGACATTTTCTATAGTAAAGGTAATGTTGGAGAAAATAGTGGGGGGGCCAGGCCCCCCTGGCCCCCCCGGATACTACGTGCCTGCATCTTGATTTGTATAACATTTTTGAAAATGGACAAATAAAAAAAAAATTAAATCTAGAAAATGTCCCTTAGCAATTAAATTTACTGTTGGTCTCGACACAAAGGCAAAACCTTTTACGAAGACTTTCTGTGTCAACAGAATGATCAAAGAAAATTCTAGCTCTTTGTTTGACACGCAAAACACATAAGGAAAATGATAGTTATTTGTTAAAACAGTGGCAAGGTCAGTCATAGACAACAGAAGAAAAACATGTTTTAATTGATTAATTTGACAATATCCTTTAAGTATTGTTTGTGAAATTCAGACCTGATAACATTTTTGGTACTGAGCAATTGTGTGCGAGTCGATGAATGTGAGTAATCTTTTTATTCTGATACAGAATTGTCTAGTTAATGAAACACAAGTTTCGTTTCTGTTCAAAACTTCAAGTAAATTGAAATTCTTTATGTTCTTTGTGTTTTCATTTGATGATGAAATGAATTATATGATAAATGAAAGTAAGTCAGAACTACTCATAAGTTACACGTTTTATAAAGTTCGAATAAACAAAGACATAACGGAATTAAAGTATTCTTAACAAGGATGTTAATAGATAATTCACACTGAGCGAAATTCGTTTGACCGTATAAATGTATGACAGGCAATCATTTCTTACCTGCAGATGCTAGTGTAATGAACATAAAAAAGGTATTTTACCTAATTAAGTGCGCAGCAACTATTAATCTTCTGACAATCTACAGAATTATGACAACTGCAATCATTAATGTGTCCGATTTTTAATTCATTTTATTACCAGTAAGCAAACGTGAAGAAAATTGTGTATTGAACAAAATTTTTCTATACTTCAGAAACTTCTGAGGAAATTAAGCAGCATTTAGCAATAGAACAGGTAAGTCTACCTGTATTTTAGATACAATATATAACACTATATTATTTAGTCAGAGACATGACCGCAATCATAAATATTTCCCTACACCTTTAGAGAACTTACACGTCAGCATTTAATAGTGACATAATCTCATTAAGACACAGTTACGTTCATATCTTACAATTTCTTATTTTTATCATTTTTTTTTTTTTTTGCTACACCTTTGTAAAAGCAATGCATTTTTTCTTGCCTTCAAATTGAGCATACATTTTTTTAATTATCGCATTGAAAGGCATAACCTTTGGAAATTAAGTTGGTATATCAGCTCCTCGGTATATTTGTTACCCTTTGGTAACATCGTCATGTAAGAAGGAGAAGCCGAAGATAACGAACAAAGGCTCAATTCAATTTTATTTACTGACAACACCATAAATAAATAAAATCTGTTAACAATTCAAATCTATATAAAAAAAAGGCATAAACACACAGCCCTGGAAATTCTACAGGTGGGATTAGATGCCTTGAAGGAGTAAGCTTTCCCTCCAACCAGGCATTTCCGCCGCGTGACCTATAGAGTGTTCTAGGGTGTATTGCACATGATTAATACACTATATCAGAAAATGCTGGAATTAAAAAATTGATGCCATTGTGTTAAGTACCAGGACTCCAAACAAGAATGAAATCTTTTAAGACCTACGAAAAGTTCCAGCTTCTCCGCCTGTGTTATCCTGCTACTGAAATAATGATTATGAAAAGAATATATAAAAAATATCCCTTGCATTTGCAACATTTTAGATTTGTATTATTTCAATAATAAGACCTTCAGTCATAGTTATTAAATGAGTCTTGTTCTATATCTAACATGAAAAGCTGAAAACATTTGTACTTTGTAAATATTTATTAAGAATGGCACGTGTTTATTATTTTGTTTATCTGACTGGCTAATATCAAAGGAGTTAATATTCATTGATAATAAAATTGCAAACCGACAAGAAAAGCAAATGTCTGACTAATTTGACGCCATTACGATGCATAGAGATGATTATTATGAATAATGTTCTGTCTTTAAGTAAGGGGACATTCATTGTCCTTCAAGTGGTTATTTTTGACTTTCTAGATCGTTTTATGGTCAATTTTAGGCCAAAGTAGATATTGCAAAAACACTGCCCTTTTATGAGTGTTTACATTTATCTTGGACAAACAATATTAATATTTTTTCTCTTATTTGAAAGTGTAGAAAATTCAGAAACTTAATTTTGAGTATGTACAATGCATTCGTGTACTAAAGTTACACTTATCACTAAAAGATTTCAAAACAGGGATACCAAAAGGTTTCTATACTGTTTAACGTCCCTTTCCAGAATATTTCACTGATATGGAGACGTCACCATTGCCGGTGAAGGGCTGCAAATTTAGGCCTATGCTCGGCACTTACGGCCTTTGAGCAGGGAGGGATCTTTATCGTGCCACACCTGCTGTGACACGGGGCCTCGGTTTATACGGTCTCATCCGAAGGATCGTCCCATTTAGTCGCCTTTTACGACAAGCAAGGGGGTACTGAGGACCTATTCTAACCCG
>PRKT01000106.1:1221811-1263602 GCA_003671525.1 Saccostrea glomerata | reverse complement strand
TGGATAGAGAATGGGTGCATCCTTTTTATCATATCTAATATGTTTAAAATCTAAAGTAAACGATATCTTAGGTATTTAATACTTATATCATTTTTCAAATATTCAACTATTTTTCAAAGTGCTAATTGGAGGTCTTTGATAGCAAATTGCTTAATTAAAAATACATATCTTTTCAAACTTGCTTTCACTGGGCAAGATGACAAGTATCATTTTTAACCATCAGCCTTCCTTCACTAAAACGATTAATCCAATCATTAATTGAATTTATAGGAACTCATTTATCTCAATAAACTGTGTACAAATTATTATATGATACTGTAGAAGGATTTCTAAGATATGACAATAAATTGAACATTCGTTTGTTGAACGAGTTCGACTGAGACAACCATTTTTCGTCACAAGTGACCTAAATAGTGACGTCATTTTCACATTGTGACGTCACAAACAAGGAGAGAAACTTTATTCAGCATATGCTATTTATAGACTTTGTATATGGCTATGTGTGTACCGAATTTCATTCTAATCTGAATTGTGGTTTTGTAGATATAGAGATAGTTTGCGAACTTTTTGATCATCCCTCGTAGTGCATCCTTCAATAGTGCTTTGAATATTTAATCAAAGAGCTGAAACGTTGATATAAGATTGCTTTAAAATTGTATTTTTTTTTTCAAATAAAAATGTTTATTCAAATTTGTGAAAAGCAACTTAATCCAAGAAATGCTATTGTTTTGGAACATGTCTTTACAATAAACAGAAAAATGTAAATGCAAAACATAGAAAAACTAAAGACGTGCATCAGATGAAAAAAAGTTTTCAGTACTATTCCTCTTCAAAAACTTGTCCTACTGAAATCTGCTTTATTGATTAAAAAACAAAAATCTTGTTAGAAAACTGACAATTTTTTAGTGTTTTTATGGATAAGGCAGTGTCTATGCAAATTATTTCCGAGATCGAGAAATTGAATTTGTCAAGAAAAAATATCATTCTGTAATAAAATAATAATGATTGATAATTATAAACTGAAATAATTTCCATTGTGTGACAATGATTTGAATGCAAATGTTCAGGTTTACTGATTAGAATTCACAGTGCATGATTTCGAGAGAAGTGAAGCGTTTATTCCAATCAAAATTAACGCCTATGATTAATGAATATAACGATCTGTATTTCGTTATGAGGAGTTTACCTGCTTGGACGTAATAAGTCTCTTTTGTTTAATCTCTTTAGCTTTGGGTAAGTGATTTTAAAAGTGATTTTTTTTAAATATCAAAAATAAAAAGACACGGGATATTTCGCTAAAAAAATCTGGATTTTTTTATTTGCTTTTTAAAAATGTATTTATCTCTTATTTTGTTTATTGTATTGGTTTATTATTGTTGTTTGTTTGTTTTTGTTTTGTTTTGTTTTTTTTTGTATTGGATTAATATTTTATTTTTTTATCTGAATTCTATATTTATATTATCATGGAGCGCGGAGGGGGCATATATGTACAAATTAAAATACAATTAATTCTGTAGACAATAACATTTTTCAAAACAATGTATACAGAAAAATGTTCATTATAAAATCACTGAAAAAGTTAATTTGTGCTTGCCTTTTTCATTAATTAAACATGACATGTATAATTAAATGTAAGGTTTAAACAATTTATCTAATCATTAAAACTTATAATTACATTTTTAAAACTTGATTCTGAAATAAGATTATTTTGCAAATTTCAAATATATATTTTTTGGTTTCAGACAGGATGTTGCTTGAAATTCTTCTCGTAATTCCAGGACTGTTTCATCTTGTGTCAGGTGAGTAGTTATCTGTTTAATTATAACAGTTTAATTAAATACTTCATTTCATTAATGACACGCATCAAACAGGGAAATTTTCTTAATTAAGTGCATTGTAATAAAAAAAAGAATGCTTAAAAAACTGGCTTCAGACAGAGAAAAGTTTAACATTTCAATTCATATGAATGATTTTTAAAATTATATTTCATTTTAATATTCTTTCTGATAGTTTTTTTTTTTTAACAACGAATGACTGTAAACGGAACAATTCTAATTTGTATTCTAATGTTGCATTGTCCTTCAAACTCCATGTATCAAGATTTCTATAATTATACATGCTTCATCACGTATGTTATCAAAAAATAACAAAAATCTGTTGGCAAATATTCCTTCAATCGATCAGCTTGGAATTTTTGGAAGCAGTAGCCCAACTGAGAATACAATACTGTCTGATAATGCTTCAAAGACTACAGAACAGACATCAATAATTGGAGACATTTTTCAATTTCCCGATCAATTTAATGGCGGTAACCGACAATCTTCATCTGTAAACAAAGATAGACCAAAAGATTCAATGCCCACTTCTCAAACACAAGCAAGTGACACATTTTCTACAGACTCGCCGAAGAATGCTACCACCTTAGAAGAAATCTGGAAAAATATACTGATTGAAATACCTGAGTTAGGTAAACTTACTGGAGAAGAAACTCCAAAGGATAAACCTAAAAGTATCGATGAACTTCTAGGATTTTCGGTACATGACATTGAATCATTCGATGCAAATCAAAGTAATACATTACAACCAGACGAAACAAAACCTAGGACTATTCTTAAAACTACAACCCCCAAACCTTTTCCTGTCTTTCTGCGTACCACACCTCGTACAGTCTATGTACCAACAACCACGTTACCTCCCAGAATTTTTATAACTCCATCAGTAACACCACTACCACCTCTGAAGGTAAATACCCCGATTATCACAACTACACCTGCAACTCCACCACCACTTCCACCTCTAATTTTGTATACAACAACTTCCACAATTCCGCCACCACCACCACCGACGACTTCAACGCCCAAACCACCGACTACCATAGGAAAGGATATTTATTCACTACCTATAATCCCAACAATACCACCAAAAGTCTATGTCCCCCCTACACTGGCTTCACCAGAAAAAATAGCCACACCACAGAAACATATAACAATTGACTTTAAAAAGAAAGACCAGAATATTTTTGAATCGCCTGGTTTTAAAATCAAAGATGAAGGTGCACTGCCTCCTCTATCTGGCGAGTTACTACCGACGTTAGGTCTTCCTGAATTGACCGATTTTTCTATAACAGTATCAACAACCAACAGTCCACCCTTAGAATTACCTTCTGAATCAGCATCAAGTTTGACAACACCCTTTTCAATAAATAATTTTGTTCCAACAATTCCCGATGAACAATTTAAACGACCTGATATCATAGACATGGGAATATTCAATGATAACAAAGAAAGGAGTCCGTTCACACAAGTTATATCTGAAGAACCATGGCTTCCAAAAGTAAAAGAAAACAACATCCCTGAAAGTTTCATTGGTGAACAAGGAAATCAAAAACAATCACAAGTGTTTGACTGGGATGTTTTGTTTCCAGACACCCAGAAATCAGTGTTTGATAATGTTTTAAATGAAAAAGAAAATCAAAAGAGCGCTGATATCTTTTCAAAAACGGAGGAGAAATTTAAGCCAATTGAATTTACAGATGGAAAAGAGTCTACTACTAATTTGAAATCATTTATACCAAAAACAACTGAAGAAACACCTTTGCTAGGACTAGAAATGCTCATGGAAAAAAATACAGAACACTCTATGCCAACAACGACTAGCATACCGGAATTGCCACCGTTAGACTTTGATCTACTAGGAAGCTTGACTAAAGATCAAAAAGAATCTAAGGCAACTGTTAACGAAGATCGAAGTAAAATAACAATTGAACATCAGAATATTAAAGATTTTCCTCCGCTTGATATTGACATTTTGCAAGGATTTCAAGACGTTAAGGAAGCAGCAACAACTCCTTCCCCTCCTACTCCAACACTTCCTTCTCTCCCTTTCTTTGGGGATCTGAACACAATGAATACAGGTAGATTTCATTTTAATATTCTTTCTGATAGTTTTTTTTTAACAACGAATGACTGTAAACGGAACAATTCTAAGTTGTATTCTAATGTTGCATTGTCCTTTAAAGTCCATGTATCAAGATTTCTATAATTATACATGCTTCATCACGTATGTTATCAAAATAACCACAATCGAGGAAATTAAACTTCATTAATTAAAAATAGTTAATAAATTTAATATACTTTAAACAATATCAAGCTTTTGAAGAAAGACTAAAAAATCTTCACAAATATATAGACTACCCAACATTGAACATTGCAGGACAAGGGGAAAGAACGTCTGTACAGTCTGCTACACCTGATCCACTGGAAGAGTTATTTGGCATAGGACTTGATAAAAACATTGATCCGTGGTCCAGCAATTTAATCTTCGGAGACATCCAACAAAACGAATTTTCCAACTCCGTGGTCACCACTCCTCCTCCGCTCCCTAGAAACAACAATCGGGAAAGATCAAGACAAGAATCGTTACCAGCAGGGTTATCTTTCCTGAATGGAGGTGGATCACTTCCCGGCTTTCCTGTGCTAGACGCAATCCCTCCACCCGTTGACCAAGCTAGCACAGGTGAAAATGGATTATTAAACATTCCACCTATGCCCAATTTTGATCAACTTGGACTGGAAAATGTTCTTGATAAATTTCTTCCCATTGATGGTTCGTTTAGATTACCGCCTCCATCTGATAATCCTATTATTCATTCAAGGGAAAATTCGCCAATACCCTCAATTGGCCAACTTGGAATTGATAGTAATGGACTTTTTGGTGAGAGTCTATTTTCTCCCAGTGCTGGAAGTTTATCTAACACACCAGCGGCATCAACTAGGTCAACTGAGAATCTTTCAACGGTAACTAACAATAACAACAACAACAACCAGATGGGTTTGATTGACATTCCTTCGGAAACCACTTCATTAAATCAAGGTAACTTGGCACAAAATTTGGCTACCTTGCCAACAGAAAAGAGCACAGAAGAAAAAGCAATCGATCACAGTATCTGGGATGGCATATTACCACCTATACCAAAAGACAGAAATCCAGTAGAGGTATTACCTACCAACAAACCAACTCAAAAACCCAAAATAAGTGACGGGAATCCAAAGAAGAAAAAGGCTTTGTTACCTCTTCTGCCACCAACACTAACTAGAAAATCTACAAAAAACAAATCCAAACGCATTTCAAGTAACCGTATATTAGATACAATTCCTAGAGTCAATCAATTAATCACAACTACTACACCAAGGCCAAAAAACATAAATAACAAAAATCTGTTGGCAAATATTCCTTCAATCGATCAGCTTGGAATTTTTGGAAGCAGTAGCCCAACTGAGAATACAATACTGTCTGATAATGCACAAGAAGATCAACAGCTATAGCAAGGCAGAGCTTATGGCGTGTAAAACAACAATTTTTGAATGTTAACCTTTAACCTTTAAGAAGGATTCGCGACACCTTTAAATAATGCAATGGTTTTGACAGAGAGAGAACAAAATCAAACAAATGTATTGGTAGGGATTCATTTCCTTTATAGACTTAGAATTTTAAACATTATTGAATAATTGTGTACTCTTAAATAAACTGCAAGGAGTTAGACCACATTAATCATATACCAGCATGCATAAAATTTGCTGAATGAATTTACATTTTGGAAGAAAAATTTCATAAAATCTTTCAATATTGTCTTGAAATGTTTTATTTGAAAATGATCAATTTCATCGTCAGGATGAATTCGTTATGAATACACGTAAAGAGGAAAAACAAAATGCATGTTTTTTTAAAATGCATATTGATTAGTTGATACTTCGCCCAATTTATATTGTTAAAGACCCTATTTGATTCCATATTAACCCTCAAATCAGAACTGTCTAAAAAAACTTTAATATTCATTTAGAGTCTAAAATTGATGATCATTTCAGATTCGTTAACAGAACGCATAACAGTTTGTAAAACTTGTAGTAGTATTTGTATTATTATTATTGTCATGCAGATAACAATGATCGTTTAATTCTTTGAATGATTTTTTTAAATGGTATGAAAATGAGAAGTATGCAAAACACTTTCTTTGCATGTACATATAGCAAAACCAAATCTTTCTCATTTCATGCAGATGTCATGTCCACGGGATTTAAACTAATGACAAGGAAGACTTTTAATATGATACATGGATAGTATTTATATGCGGTTAGTAATTATCCTCTTTTCTTTTTTCGGCTTTTGATTAGTTTTTCATTAATTAACTTACGCAACCTCCAACAAACGACTTTTTCATTATCCCATCGTCACAACCCCGGCGTCTTAGTTCAGAGTAGATATATTTTTCTTATATAAAGAAAGATCAACGTTTTCATTATGATGATATTACTTTCCTTCATAAGAATGCATAATATTTGTGGTTACTGATTCCTTAGTAAACATTTGATTACCTGGTGATATTTTCCGATAAAATTTTGTGTTGGGTTCGTTATGTTTATAAATCAAGACATTGAAATCAAGACATTGAATCAGCAACTTTTAAAAAAAAAAGACTAAAAACAAGGAGAGAATACATGCATTGATCTCCCTTTCTTTGGGGATCTGAACACAATGAATACAGGTAGACAACAGCCTTGGGATACCACTCCGAGGGCTGAAATATTCAGTGCTAGAGATACGAGTTTTTTCACAACTTTACCCCCTTTTACACGTAATGAAGAACCTGAAAATGCTGGAACAATTTCAAGATCACCTGAACGGACAAACGATCTTCCATTCATTGGACCTACTTCAGAAGCTTCGAAACATTTCGACTTCGAGCCTCATAGTGGCGGAAACATTCGACCACATCCCATACTTTTAAGCCAGACTACAACTCAAAGAACACCCATAACTAAAGAAAAAACAAATAAACCAAATATTTTGGTGATAGACATTGTGAAAAAACCATCGGAAGAAATAGACACCACCACAAGACGAAGTAGTCCTGTTTTCCAAAATGCAAATAATTTAGTAAATATTCCACAAGTTACACCAACACCACAAAAAGGGACTACTCCAGCTTGGTTGATGTCAACACTTATTGCAATTAGAGCCCGTCTTAATCAATTGAGAGCTCTGAGAAACAACAGGCAAAACACTGGAAACAATAATAGTCAGAATCCAGTTATAAATACACCCACAAATCAAAACACAAATCAAAGACAGGTATTTACATTGCCATCCCAATTAGATTTGAACATTCAACGAAACAACGGACCGCTGATCCAAAATCAGCAGCCTCAGCTTCAAAATGGAAATGTTCGCAACCTTAATATACAGCGACCAGGTGCAAATGGGGTTTTATTTCAAGGGAATCCAAACAACTTACCGTTTTCAAACAGTGGCATATCTCAGAATCAACCCCTTGCAAACTTTCGAAACTTAATGTCTCAAAATGCTCAACAGCAAGGGAGAAGACAGTTTCAGATGCCAAATATTCCAAATCGGTCTAACCAACCAAATTTACAAGTTAGACAGTCTGTTTTCCAGCCTTCTGTAGACCTTAGACAAACGCAGACACCCAGGATTCAGAATATACAGACGCAACAGAGCGGAGCCACAGAGGCGGAAACGGAACTCCTCCGAGAACGAGTCCGCCAACGCATTCAACAAGTTCTTAGAACTCAAATTCTTCGTCAACTTCTAGTTCGCCGTTTACAGGCACTTCGAAGTCAAACAAATAATAATGCACAACCGGCTGCAAATCAGCCTATTAGGCGGATTCCAACATCAACCAATAATATGAACATAATGAGTGCCAACAATGCCATAAATATTATACGTCAAGCCAGACAACGTGCATTAGCGGCATCGCAGCAACAGCAGCAGCTGCAACAACAACAACAACAACAACAACAATGGCCTGGTCAACAGTTTAACAATATTTTAAGAAGATTTTCAAATCGAAATTTACAAAATGTAGGGTTCACGCCTAACTCCTTTGGACGCCAGCAGACGACACAGCCTTTAGATTTTTCAAGACTTTTCCAAAACAACAGAGGGTTAAATTTTAACAATCGTCTTGCTCAATCAATTCAACGAATGGTGTCAAACGAAACGAATGGAAATAGAATGAGGAGGGAACAAGGCCTTGACTTATCACAACCGCCCTCAGAAAGAGCTCTTCAGACATTAAGAAATTTTAATCTTCAGAGAACTCGTGGTCTTCAACCAGGTACTACTTCTAATGTTAGAAATAATCAAAATCTAAGAGTGGAAAGAAGAGCCATTCCTATTTCAGAGGCTTTTCAAGTAACAGAACGATTACGTGCACAAAACAGAGACATTGCACCATTTAGGAACTTAAATCCCAATATTATTCCACAATCTGTAATGGAACGTTTAAGAAATGGTTTACGTAGATTTCAACCAGTGCAAAACGTTCTGAACACACAATTTAATAGACAAAGAATTATAGTTCCAATAAATGGGCAATTGCTGGGCCAAAGAAATAATCTCAATGTTTCTCGAAGGCCAAACCTGGGTCAAACCAGCCCCCCACCTCAATTTAACGGACCCCAAGAGGGCTGGCCGTGGGTGGCAGAAAACAGTGATAAATGATCAAGGTAAACTTCGTCCATCGTTTGTAAATGGGAATTTTGTTTAATTTTCCATTATTTTCTAGACACAATAGATTGTTGGAAGACCTGGTCTCCAAAAACCACATAGATATTGTCAATCAGAATCTCAAACATCTTTTTAATACCATAAACTGAGAATAAACATAAGTCAATATTGGATGAACAGTGACTCATTTCTTAAGACACACACAGACCAGGTCTACCCTATATACTATAGATTCCTAAATATACGCGAGGGTCAATTATGATTATGTTTTTTATTATCATTATGATTTTTGATATCCTGAGTTTTAATAATATTTGCCTAAAATTTGCAATTTAGTTTTAACATTTTAATCCAAACATATGATAAAATTTTGTTTCATCGTCACAAAATTATTTCAAAAGTTAAATTGTTTTGAAATTTTGACTAGTGTCTGTTCTCAGTTTATTGTTTTGGGGCCTGGTCTTCAAAAACCACATTGATATTATTGTCAATCAGAAACTCAAGTATCTTCTTTTCAAATATCAAATTCAGGGTACTTGTGTGTACAATCAGACTGTTATTAACAAAATAATTTTGCAAATGACCAGTTACAAGGTAAGTAAATTTACGAGTTCCATTTTTATTGAAAAGGCAGCTGTAAATGATATCAAAAAGGCTGGGCATCGTGGTAAATAATTGTATAAACAGTTGAAAAGTCGTAAGTATTTTTATAATGCTCTTGATTTTAAAATTTCTTTGTGAAAGTATAAATACTACCGGTTGTATATGCACTCCAGAAAACGTGCCTGCTAATTATCAATACTGCAATTATGCAGTTAAAAAATATCAACCTTAACTTCTTTTTATTTATATATGTATGATTTGTGTCTTTTTCGATATCTTGTCAAAGCTGTATAAATATGACGGTTCTCTGGCAATAAAATATAGATACGTAGCTAAAAGTATTGCAATGTCAAATTTTCATGAAGTATATTCATAAAATTATGAAGAATAAAAAAGGATAGAAAGTTTTTTTAATATTTATAAAATAAATGTGTAGTAAGCCTTGTTAATTTTATTTATTTTTTTAATATATGTTTATATTTTTGCACTCGATAAATTTGATTAAAAACTTTTTTGTTCCTCTGATATCTGGTACAGTGTACATAATCATTACTCTAATGAAAAATATAAAGAGATAACGAACAGTCTTCAAGCTCAAAAGTCCAATAAACAATAAAAAAAAAATGGAAGCATTTATAAAATAAATCTATATCTATACCAATATATGTCTATCTTAGCTATATTGCAACTTTTTACTTTTTCTTTTGACTAAACAAAATAACCCCAAAACACCCCAATAAGATGTCATATTTGTCTGAATTTTCTTGTCAAACCTGTATTGACGGTTTTCTGTTTATTTAAGAAATACCGTTTAAGTGGAAATTTTAGCGAGACGCAAATTTAGCGATTTATCCTTAAAAAATGGTAATTCATTTTTAGCGAGAGGTAATTTTAGCGATTTTAAAATGCTTACTAAAGAAGCTATTACAAATAAAATGTAATTAATTTTTAGCGATATTTAATTTTAGCGATCTCAGGACCCTCGCTAATAATGCCAAAATTAAATCCTCGCTAAAAATTCTACTTATACGGTATGTTCCTAAAATGTTCCTAAATATGAAATATATTTATTTTCACTACTTTTTTTTAATTAACCAATAATGCATCTCATTAAATTTAATGTGAAATAGTTTTTCCTTAGCTCGTTCTTGTTGCTTGAACCCAGTGAAGGAAACATGAAAAAGCTGAATCTGTCTTTCTTTATTACACTGTAGATGACATGAACAAAAGCACATAAAATACACAATTACCCATAATCATGTTGATTAAGTACTCATATAGTATGACTCTGATTGACTCACTCAATGTACATGTAATAAAAATGTAAATTGTAATTTAAGTATTTCAATGTACACCGTTAAAAAGCTTGATTAAACATTTTAGTTATTTTGAAGAATTAAAGTACTGAAAAAATTCTTTTATCTATGAATACACAGTAAGCCGTTTAAATTTTAACAAGACATCGATCTGTTTATTTTTTAATTCAATTAATGTTTGTCTGCTGGCTTGAAAAATAAAGTTCTTCATAACGTTTACTGAATGTCTTTCTAGATTTTCAAAGGCCACTATAAAATGAAATAAGTAAAGACTTTATGCACGCATTTCTTGTTTGTAATCCTACCGGTAAAAAATTAGTTCCCCAAAAAACTTTGTTTTTTTATTAATGAAAAAGCTTTTGACTTTATGTCTTAATAAAAATAGGTTTTATTTATACAATATCTTGTGACTATATAGTGACATCAAACTCACATATTGCAAGGTACATATACCAGTCCTGTTACTTTGGAATCGAAATGCACAGGAGCGTACTTCTTTATTGTTTTAAAGGCAACGTTAACTTGCAACATGTTTGTTTTTCTTTTGTTTGGATGAAATATATCAGAATATTTCACAAGTTAAACACGTACATTACATAAAATATGAAGTAAAATAATCGATAATTATAGTTAAATTTTGTCCTCAGTATTTAAATATTGAATTTGCCATATCAACAACAAAAAAACCACACAAACAAACAAAACAAAAAACAAAAACAAAAACTTTTCTAAATAAAATCCTTACCATAACTACGGAAGCCCTGGAGGGACATTGACCTACTTGCTATGACTTATTTGTTATAACTTATTTGTTTTGACTTATTTGTAGTGAATATTTTGTTGCTAGTTATAACTAAGTGTAAGAAAGCTAATAAGAACCTGTTGCTTGGCTTACCTTTATAATTAAAATGATGTTTAGTCTTATTTTAACTGTGGTTTTTGATTGATGAAATGTAGTTTAACGACCATTACAGTTGTGATTACTTTAATATTTTAGTTGTTACAACGTAATTCTTATTTCTTGTTTCTTCAAAGTTATTACTTAATTTGTATCTTCCAGTTTGCATAATGATCGAAGACAATAACATTACTACTATTTTATCTTGTCGTTAGTAATAAATTCAAGGGCAAAATATTACTGGTGTCTTCTTTTCTGAAACTGAATAATGCCTCCATCTTTCATGCCACGTTTTTGTGAAGTAGATCTGTTATAACAAATCTAAAATAACAAGAATTCAAAGTTAAGACATAAGAAATAAGTCAAAACACATAAGAAGTAAGTCAATGCCCCCATAGGGTATCAATAATAAACAAACAAAATAAAGTCATCACATCAGTACTGTACGATGAACTACAAAACTACACTTAATCATTCAAAAACCACGTTAAAATGGGACTAAACATCATTTTAACACTGTTATAACTAGCAACAAAAATTTCAGAACAAATAAGTCAAAACAAATAAGTTATAACAAATAAGTCATAACAAGTAAGTCAATGTCCCTCCAGGGCTTCCGTACATAACAACTAAAATTTTATTTAAATAATAAAATGTATGTTTTAAGTTAGCCACATAGAGTGTCATTTTATTCAAAGTTTCTCAATAATGTTCTATAAAAAATATATTGATAAATTTATAAGGTCAAAGATAAGGATTTTCATAGGGGAGACAAAAAGGACGAAAGTTTAATATCACATGTTTTTAATTTCTAAATGTTGCAATGATTTGAAATATTATAATACATGTATTCCTGTTCAAAATTCCGAAAAAATACAACCTTAGTTATATCTATATTAGTAAAATAAATAGTTTAACCGCTGCATATTTTAATTTTTTATTCAAAATGTTACAATAATGGGTTTTAAGTGACAAAAAAATTGGTAGAGATTAAAAAGGACGGTTGCAGAAAGGTTGAATTTTGAACATCATAAGAAAGTTTACAAATTTTTAATGTTTTAGAATTATATATTGGACCCATATTGATTGTAGTAAAGAATATAGAATGATAAGAAATTGTAAACTTTCAAAGTTCTGTCTTTCTGTAACCATCTATTAGAATCTTTAGGAAATTTCGTCACTTTGAATCCCATAATTGTGATACTTTGAAATAAAAAGTTAAAACTGTACGGTTAAACTTCCATTTTATAAGCATAACTAAAGAAAAGTTATTATTTTAAAGATATTTGATAAAAGTTTTTTTTGTATCATCTAAGCTTATAACAATAATTAATGTTAATATTAAATAGATTTTACTAAAAGGTTGTGGATCTTTTCTTAATTCTAATAAAATATACTTTCTTAATATCTTTTCTGTCTAGAAATTGTGTCCAGGTGTCATTTAATCCCGTTGCGATTAATTAGAATACAATATATGACCAGCGGTCAGTTGATGGCCAGAGAATAGTTCGGACTTAGTGACAGGAGGGGTGTTTACATTTCCTCTCAGCACGCGCGCTTTGTTTGCGTGTCAGCATTCGATACTTCTAGTGCGGCTAACAGATTTCGATAGTGCGTAATTTTCCAAATGTGATAATGCATCAGTGGACCACCCCTATGGGTAGGGTTGAATTGGAGACAAAATTTTTGCTAACAGTTGTCTATAATTGGCTTAAATTTGGAGTGATACACAACACATATTTGAATTACATGCGGTCAACGATTATAAGTGATTGCATCAGGCGCCAAAATTAACAACCATAGTATTTAATGTCCAGTGACTAAAGTTTTTTAATTTGTATATAAATATTTTTCTTGTTTCTTTTCGAATACATTGATAAGAAAAAGAAAAAAACTTTGGTTAATTTAAAAAAAAAAAAATTAAGCCCCCTGCGGTTTATTCAGTGATACTTTTCAAAGGAACAGTTTATACATGTACATGTATGTTCATGCACAACCACTTCCCCATCCCTAAAAAGATTGCAAAAAAATAATGCAGAAAAAATTGATATGCAATCTAAAGAAGGAATTTTCATTCAGAATATAATTTTCTTGAGGAGAAAACGAAAATCCAACCCTTAATAATACGTCATTAAAGACTGATCCTTGATTTAGCCCATAGGGTAAAGAATTACCATATCAAATGAGATTTAGGAAAATGCTTTCCCGGTTAACCATTAATTTAAAACAAGTAGTGTTTCAATATTTGTTCATTCATTACGGAAATTTGTCAAATTTTCTTCTCAGAGAGTAAATCAGACAGTTGCATTATCAGCTAAAAGCCTTCTTGTCGAAAGGAAAATTGGTAAATTAGACCCACGGTTGAGCATCTTATACAGAAAATTAGGAGCAATATTGATCAGATCACGACCGGAGAGTTAGAAGTGGTGGCCTCGGGGAGAGATAGACGAACACACGGTCTTAGAGAAGACTGGGTCAAACCAGCCCCCCACCTCAATTTAACGGACCCCAAGAGGGCTGGCCGTGGGTGGCAGAAAACAGTGATAAATGATCAAGGTAAACTTCGTCCATCGTTTGTAAATGGGAATTTTGTTTAATTTTCCATTATTTTCTAGACAAAAAAAATGGTAAAGACTTTGGAAATCTGTTTTTTTATTTCGCATTTTTTTATAACTGGATTTTTAAACCGGATTTATCAAAATATATTTTTGAATGTAGGATTCCTAAATGAACCAATATTGAGAACAAACAATTTAACAGAAAAAATTCGGAGAATGTTTTATGAGTGTTTGAACATAAAATCAGGCGACACTCTCAATAGCAAATTTCACTTGATATTTGCAATTCTAAGGAAATACATTACATCCATGACACATTTAAATTTTGAACTGTTAATTAATATACATGAATGTCCCGTCAATATAAATGGTTCTTGCACTTTGCCTAACAATATCGAAGTCATTTTAGCTGATTTTAATATCCCGGCATCTCAGTAAAAGTGGTATAATGTATGCATTTATAGAATAACAGAATATGATCTTAAGACATAGATCTAATAGAATAGAACAATCAATTGATTATGTGAAGAGTCTTTTCATTTGTAAAGTTTGAACCAAAGTTAGTCAAAATATATTCAGTCATCCATCAATCAATGACGTTTCATGCTTTTCCTATTTGAATAATATACTATGCATTAGCCAATATAGGTTAAATTTAATTATCTATTACTTTGATTCGAAATCTTAAAACATGAAATGTCAATCAACGTTTACCACAACAGTACTGTCTTAGTGATTTCAATCCTGTGTAGGACATAGCTGATCAAATTCTGAATTCACCACTCATAGGTTCTGGGGATTGCCCACAAAATCTAATTTCTTCAAACATCAGAATTTATTTTAAATTTTTTTTTCCAGGTTTTACATGGCAAAACGAACAGCTTTAAATCCTTAACTGTGATTCAAATAACCGGACAGCTTCAAGGTCCCTCAAGGTGTTGATTGCTGCCGTCCAAGAATACAGTTATACAAGTCTCTCAAGTTGTCACTTCATGATGAAATCCATAGTTACTGCAATAGGACATAAAAAGGAAACGTTTAATGAAAATGGACAGAAAAGTTCCTGAATGTTTTGAAGCTCTCTCTAGGCCCAGGTCATGTCCCAGTTTGCCTAGGCCAAAGTTTCCCCAAGTATCTTAAGTCCTGGGGAATTTGTTTTTTTGACGGATTTCTGCTTTATTTGAAAAAGAAGAATTCTGCAATTTCGATGAGTGCTTAAACAGCGAAATATAAAATGATATGTTTGTGTAGTGAGAGGAGAATGCATTTTGTTTTCAATGTTTTATAATATTTTAGTTCAATTTGTTATCTACCTAATACATTGGTACTTTTTAGGAACATGTACATGTATGTATGACACGTATTTATATGTAAGTGAGACAAAAAGAACAATGTTATCAATGTAAATATTAGTGTTCTTATTTATATTTTGATGTAATTTTTTTCTGTTTTCAATTGATTAAAAGAAAATTATATACATACGTATGTATCCCTCTTGTAATTATTTCTGGAACCTTTAACGTTTTCGTAATTTGATTAATTCTCTCGATTAATTGAAATTAAGCCGGTATAAAAGAACAAATCTGTACCCGAGACAAAGAATCTCCCAGTCAGCACACCCAAATACAGGATGTTGCCAATGACATTCATCATGTTGATTAAGTTGTCTTTCTTTTCGCCATCGCCGTGCTTATCGACAATCTACAAAATTGATGCAAAGTCATCACATTTTTTTTTACAATTAATTCACATCATTAGTGGCTAATTATTATTAGAATAATTCCTTGTTTACTTTTGTTCAGTTTTTTGGGGAGATTTTATTAATTAGCAAGTTATACTAAATCGTAAAGACGGTACACGTAAAGCCCAGCAACTTCACATACACAACATGGAAAATCTAATATTATAATATTGTTTTTCAGTACAAATTAAAAAAGTAAAGAAGAAAAAATGCATCTATCGCCAACAAATTTTTTATGGAAATAATCAGTAAACTGTAGTTTTTTTCTTTTTTACCTTTCTTCTTTGCCTTCTTTAAAGTACACTACAACAGGATAAATATAGCTAGACATGCTAAAAATCGTTCAAAAAATCATATACAGTGGACCCTCATTTATCCGGACGCTTTGGTTCCCGGTCAGTTTGTCCGGATATGTGAAGCATCCGGATATCTGAATCACCAGTTAAACAAGACAGAATAAAAAAGTTGCTGATTCAATGTCTTGATTTCAATGTCTTGATTTATAAACATAACGAACCCAACACAAAATTTTATCGGAAAATATCACCAGATAATCAAATGTTTACTAAGGAATCAGTAACCACAAATATTATGCATTCTTATGAAGGAAAGTAATATCATCATAATGAAAACGTTGATCTTTCTTTATATAAGAAAAATATATCTACTCTGAACTAAGACGCCGGGGTTGTGACGATGGGATAATGAAAAAGTCGTTTGTTGGAGGTTGCGTAAGTTAATTAATGAAAAACTAATCAAAAGCCGAAAAAAGAAAAGAGGATAATTACTAACCGCATATAAATACTATCCATGTATCATATTAAAAGTCTTCCTTGTCATTAGTTTAAATCCCGTGGACATGACATCTGCATGAAATGAGAAAGCTTTGGTTTTGCTATATGTACATGCAAAGAAAGTGTTTTGCATACTTCTCATTTTCATACCATTTAAAAAAATCATTTAAAGAATTAAACGATCATTGTTATCTGCATGACAATAATAATAATACAAATACTACTACAAGTTTTACAAACTGTTATGCGTTCTGTTAACGAATCTGAAATGATCATCAATTTTAGACTCTAAATGAATATTAAAGTTTTTTTAGACAGTTCTGATTTGAGGGTTAATATGGAATCAAATAGGGTCTTTAACAATATAAATTGGGCGAAGTATTAACTAATCAATATGCATTTTAAAAAACATGCATTTTGTTTTTCCCCTTTACGTGTATTCATAACGAATTCATCCTGACGATTAAATTGATCATTTTCAAATAAAACATTTCAAGACAATATTGAAAGATTTTATGAAATTTTTCTTCCAAAATGTAAATTCATTCAGCAAATTTTATGCATGCTGGTATATAATTAATGTGGTCTAACTCCTTGCAGTTTATTTAAGAGTACACAATTATTCAATAATGTTTAAAATTCTAAGTCTATAAAGGAAATGAATCCCGACCAATACATTTGTTTGATTTTGTTCTCTCTCTGTCAAAACCATTGCATTATTTATGAAAAGTGGGAGGGTATATAGCAATCGTTACGTCCGTCCATCCCTCCGTCTGTCCGTCCGTTACGCTTTGGGGTACCAATCTCTTACCCGCAACTCCTCTCATACCACTGAACGAAATTTGATGAAACTTTCACAGAATCTTTATTACATATTGTCATTATACACCTCCTATTTTACTTTTTGATCCAACACATATTTTTGGGTTCCCGTAGCAAAACATGGATACTGCCACTATATTGATGTGGGAGGCGGGGTTATCATTTAGTGAGCTCATTGCTCATATTTATCTCCAGTTTGTTTTGTCTTACATGTACTTGCAACACTGGCATGACAAGAGAAAAAGAAATTTTATAAAAGGTGAAATATAATGTGTGGAGAATAAGAGACATTCGCCGATTAAATGTCCGTCCTTCATTTAAAGGTGACAGACTAGAAGATCTGAGCAAACTGCTAGAAATAATATTTTTACAGTTGATAGGATTAATATAGTAACACAATAAATAGCTTCTTTTATTTACATCTCCTCTGAAGTATCAGTTCATGTATAGATATATTACTTAAAAGTAAATTCATTTTCAAATTTTATCAGAGTATATAAATTATATAACTTGTTCCTATTTTTTTCAGAAGGTAGAAAAAAATATAATATTTTATTCTTTTTCGTGCTATTGTTTGGATTAAATAAAAAGAATCTGCTGACCTTTGGTTTTTCAATTAATTTCAGATCGATTTACAACTAGTTTGTTAAAAACAAATTGTAATTTTGTATCTTTTTTTAAGTTTGCCAATAAAAATTACACTGAATATATTTTCAAATTTTCCAAGTACTAGTAACAAAGTCAGCATTGAGGAATACTGACAAGTATTTACAACAAAAGAAGAAAATCGAGTCTGTTCTTATCCACGCCCCCTATTTCTTCTGTATCAGTCACAATAAAAAAAAAGCTAGGTCCGGTAACAGCCTATCATTTCTCCATCTGTCAATAAAACCTCTCAAAGTGGACCCTCCTGAAGTCCACATTATTGACAAAATAAGAGTGACCAAGGCTTGCCGCCCCGCCCCACACGTTAGGGGCCCGTCCACATTCTTTTGTCCCCCAATTGTCTCATTATAAATCGTATATTTCTCTCAAACAACAGGATAAATATAGCTAGACATGCTAAAAATCGTTCAAAAAATCATATACATAATAATTATAATTATGTATGATTTTTGAAAATAAAAAATTACACGCTGGAACAAGTCCCTGTGTTGTATTTGTACTAAATCGAAAAAATGATTTTTAAATTGGTAAAAACTCAAACAATCGTAGAAAAAAATAGTTTGCTGACCTCGGATTTGAAAGAAGTAAGGTTAGGAAATACCTGAAACCGTCAAAAAAAATTGTTGACCTCGGACTTGAATTTTCTTCAATTTGACTCCAATCTATCGAATATACAAACTAAATAACTTCATCTTTATCGATAACAGATGAAAAAAGACAATAATATTGGATTATTTTATGTATCACCAATAAAACAATTGAACATTTCAAGAAAATATATATATTTAGTTGAGAAAATGTAATAATTGTTACTTTCCATTTTTTAATTACCCATGAAAGAACTTATTTCTACTCCCTCGAGTCGATACTTAATATTATACTGTATTTTCGATTTTATATTAAGAACACAGTGGCTTCTGATTAAATCGTTCTTTTCTCAATAGCTTTTCAAACTACGAATGATTGAAAGTTTATCAAATTTGAAGCTCAATTGAAAGCAATAGGGAAATATGTTCTGTCATCTTCGTTTTCTTTGGATCTCAAAATATTGTGCATTATCTAAAAAAGAACTTTTAATTTCTTACAAAGGAATTTAAATTCAATATACTCAGTTCATTATGAGCAATAAAAAGTAAAGACGCAAGTTTAAGTTCATGAAAGAAAATATTAATTCTTTTTCGAATTTACGATATATGTTTAAACATTAATTCTGATATTTAAAATTGTGCAGAAGTGATGAAATTTACCAAATGTGAATGAAATCTGTATCATTGTAAAATTGTAAATTTTGTTCATTGCAAAATATAAAAATTTTAATGAAGTTTGTGCATCATAAGTTATAAGCTTTGTTCCCGTCGACCATTGCCTCAACCATCTAGTAATTCTTGCTGGGATGTTTTATTAACCATTATTATCAGGAGCTCTATTTAAGTTTAATTCCAGTTAACTCTAACTTATTTTTGATAATATCTAAATTTTTTGCAATATGAGAAGTTTTTATGAACAATTAATTAAAATTTGATCGTGCAAAAATGAACCATAATAAGAAGGAATTCTGGTAGAAACCTCTGGTGTTTTAGAGTCCGTGTTTACTCTGCTCCTATTTTGTATTGTTTTATGGACTTTTGATCTTGAATACCGTTATCTCCATATGTTTCATTTCATTAAAATTGTTATATCTATTTTAACTCTTTTAAAGTAAAAACTGCATGTATGCTTCTATCTTAGATTAAATGTATTTTCTGTAAAGGACGGTAGATCCAATCTAGCAAACAGACCTCCATTCCAAAATAAATCACACAACTACTGATCCCTCACCCCTCCCAAAGAAAAATATTTATTTCTTTGCCATATTTACAAATATGCTTCTAGAAATTCTCTATCCAAAATTCCCAAAAGGATAAATACGTTTGCTAATAAATAGACACTATATCTCAGTCATCAGCAAGATCCATGGTAAATTTACATCTACGGGAAAATTCTCTTACAATAAAGTTGTTGAGAAAAATCAATTTTTACCCAAACTAAATCCAGATAAATAGTTGTTCTATTGTATATTTGTCAACTTGGGAGAGAAGTTTCCTGGGGACGGTGTGGTTGAGTTTTATTCCCGTGTTTTTAAAGTGTTATCTCTCGTGCATTGTAAAAGATATTTTCAAGAAAATAATTCATCAACTTTTCACTCTAATAAGAGAGTACGACCTAGCCTTGATGCTTATTGAATTTAAGTTCTTTGATTGCTCATTCCAAATTTCTTTAATTGCAACTTAATCGGTGGTTTTACGACTCATTTCGGCTTCATTTCTCTTTCCAGAACTTATACAAAGCAAATCATATCAACCAAATACACTACTTAAGTGTTGATTACTTTCAACAAAGCGTAATTCAGATAGTCGACCTCCTTAATGTATCACACCTTCGAGAATTTTTGAGCTTCAAAAGCTGTCGTCTGCATCTAGACTTATTTCCGTCGGGAGAGCACCTCGCGCAGCTGGAAACGGCGCAAATTCTATTAACATTTCACGGGAGTTGCAGCACCATATGTTACGACGGAGTCCCGGCAATACGGTTGTCGAGAAATTTCCATTGGATGTTTCGACTCGAGGAAAATTGTTTGTAATTCGATTTACAAACGAATCTTTTTCTATTATGATCAAAGTCAGCGATGCCATGGTAGCATTAAAGCTCTTTATTGTTGACGAGAGCGAGAACGAGATTTCATCTTCAGCGCCGAGGTTTCAGATCGGTAGTGTGATGTATGAGTGGGGAGTGTCAATGCTATTTATTCTGAAGACCCAAGATAGAATTATAGCAACTTTTAACCCTTTACCGACTCTAATCAACACCAGGCCACACTTTGCGACTTCCCTAATCCACCATGATTAATTTATTTAGTTCTTGTATTGACGTTTCTTTGATTATGTATATTTCCCCCAAAAATGCAATATTTCAATGAAAAAATTCAAGAGTTAGACATTTTAAAATCTGTTTTAAACTAGTAAAACATAACGTGCACAAAATTACTTTTTTGAAAATAGTCATATATTCTATTTTTTTAAATTTAAGAAAGACGTTTATCTATTTAGCATATATATCCCCAGAAACATAATCTTTTAACAGAACACAAAATATAGACATATTAGAAGAGATAGAGAATGACATCATTAATAAATATAGTAAGCTTGGGAATATTATATTAACAGGTGACTTTAATGCAAGAACAGGTATTGAACTTGATTACATTAGGGGAGATTCAACCTCTTACATTCCTATAGACAATGAAATGTATAATATTGATGTAGATATTGGGGTAAGACACAGTAGAGACAAAACACTAGACTGTAGAGGCAAAGATTTACTAAAAATGTGTGTTACAAATAAACTAAGAATAGCTAATGGCAGAACATTTGGTGATTGTAGAGGAAACTACACAATGCCATAATTATGCAGGATCTAGTGTCGTAGATTATTTTATTGTTTCAGAGGAACTTTTAGAAGATATTTTATATGTTCATGTAGAAGATTTTGTGCCACTCTCAGATTGTCATTGTAGGTTATCTATGAAATTATTATCCTCTTTTGAACGTGAGAATGTTTGTGAGAATATGATACAAATGCCTAGTAGATACAAGTGGGACAATTTTTCAGAAGAAAATTTTCAAAAATCTTTTTCTCATCCTACAATTCAAAAAAATATAAAACAATTTTTGGAGAAACCTATTGAACAAAATGTAAAAAGCATAAATGATGCCACAAATTTTATTCATAATATCATTGATTCAGTCGCAAAATTATCCCTTACACACAAAAAATCACATAAAAGAAACAAAACAGCAAATAAAAAGTGGTTTGACCATGATCTCAAAAAGAAAAGAAAAATATTAAATGAAAAAGCATTACTCCTTTCAAGATATCCTCAAAATCCACTCATTAGAGGCTCCTATTATAAATTCAATAAAGAATATGCTAAGCTAAGAAAATACAAAAAAAGAGAATTCAAGCGAATCATACTTGACAGGTTAGACCAACTTAACGAAAATAACCCTAAAGAGTATTGGAAGTTAGTAAATTCCCTTCGCGAACTGGAGGACAAGAAAGACAGAATTGAAAAATCCATTGATGGTGACACTTGGCTAGATTATTTCCACTCCTTAACAAAGATACCAGAAAAATTTAAAGATAGCATTGCAACTATTGAAAATAATATCCTGAAATTAAAAAACAATCAACTACATACTTCTTTCACCCAACTAGATTTTAAAATATCCTCTGCTGAAATTCATAAAGGTATGAAATCCTTGAAGTCTCAAAAAAGCCCAGGGTTAGACAATATTACAAACGAAATGTTGAAAGCATCACATGCATACCTAAACAGCTGCCTACTGAAGTTATTTAACACAATATTTAATACTGGTATATACCCAGAGAAATGGCTAGAAGGATATACAACACCAATATTTAAATCCGAAAATCCAAGGATCCCACAAAATTATAGAGGAATAACAATAACAAATAGCATTGGGAAACTTTTTAATACTATCTTAAATAATAGGCTTGATACTTTTCTGATTGAAAATAATATCATTCACGAAACCCAAATCGGATTCTCAAAATCATCAAGAACATCAGATCATCTATTCGTTCTGAAGTGCCTCATAGACAAATACATTAACTCAAAGAACAGACAATTATATGTCTGTTTTGTGGACTTTCATAAAGCTTTCGATACAGTTATCCATGAAGGTATAAAACTAAAACTTCTCCAATTAAACATCAATGGTCTTTTTTATAATATATTATGTAACATGTATAGACACTGTAACATCCGAATTAAGATAGACAATAAACTTACAAGTCCTTATTCACCAGAAATTGGCGTACGTCAAGGGGACGTGTTAAGTCCAAATATATTCAAAATATTCCTAAATGATCTTTCTACCCTACTTGAAGAAGATAACTCATGTACCAATAATGTTTCCTTATCAGGAAAGAAAATTTCAGCTCTTCTGTATGCAGATGACCTTGCTTTAATATCTGACAACCAAATTGATTTGCAGAACAAACTAAATACATTGAATAAATACTGTAATAAGTGGTGTCTAGAAGTAAATTGTAACAAAACAAAAATAATAATTTTTAACAAAAGTGGCCGTCTAATTCAGGAACCTTTTTTTCTTGGAAATAGAGAAATTGAATGTGTCAAAAGTTATAAATATCTGGGAATAGTACTATGTTCATCCGGCTCCTTTAAAGAAGCAAAAGAAACATTATTTAAAAAAGCTTTGAAAGCCTCCTTCAAAGTGCACAAAGATTTGAAATCATCAGAACCATCTATAAAAACTCAGCTACACCTCTTTGACCACCTAATCAAACCAATATCATTATACAGCTGTGAAGTTTGGGGGATGTTATCTAAATGAAACATTGAAAAAAACAAATACATTTACACTATATATAAAGATTGGGATGCAGAGATATTGAATATCAAATTTTGTAAATTTATTCTTGGTTCTGGTAAAAAGAGTACAAATATTGCTATTCTATCTGAACTTGGCAGATTACCCATGTTCTGTTCAATCATCATTAGTTTACTATCTTATTGGCATAGATTAGAAAATATGTCAGAATCATCTTTATTATATTGTGCATATAAAGAGTGCAAAAATCTTAGTCAGTCTGACATCAATAACTGGTATGACACTGTCAAATTTTTATGTAACAAACTAGACCTTAATTTACCTATATGTAAACAGTTAAATATGACCACATTTAATGGACTACTGAAAAAACTTATCAAAAAGCATTTTTACCAATATTGGCTTAAAATACACGATGAGGGTCAAAAACATGGTAAACTTGATAAATATTTTTTGTTGAAGAATACTTTTGCCATTGAGGAATATTTATTATCTTTAAAGTCTTTTGAACAGAGGGAAATACTGTGTAAATTCAGAATAAGTGCACATGAATTGAGAATTGAACGTGGTAGATATGAATATACAAAAGGTATTAATGGGAAAAAGATCCCTCTAGAAAGAAGTCAACGGACATGTACTCTTTGTAATTCAAATTGTATTGAAGATGAAATCCATTTCCTTACAAATTGTTCTTTATATAATGAAGAAAGGAAAGTTTTGTTTAACTTTTTAAGTGACAATTATAAAAATTTCAACACTCTGTCCAACAATCAAAAATTTTTAATGATTATGGCAAATGAAGATCACAATATATTATTTAAACTATTTGACTTTTTATCCAAATCTTTTATTAAGAGAAAAAATCTCATTAAAAAATGATAAAAGTAAAAATGTTAGGAAATACATACTTATTCAATTCATGTGTACTTCAGTCTAAACTACTAATGTACTTTGCATTTTTTTTCTCTATCTGTCTTATAAACATTAAGTTCAAAAATGCATGTACATTAATTAATTGCCATTAGGCCTAAATACTGATGCCCCATACCACAATATAATACATATGTATATATACATTGAAGAGTCATATGTCTATTTTATGTACATGTTTGTATAGGTTCATGTATGTCTAAATGTTTTGTTTTTGTTTTTCCTTTTTCTGTCAACTATTTAGTAATGAAACATATCTTATCTTATCTTATCTTATCTTATCTTATATGTGCGTCCGACAATATTTGATTTACAACTTAAATAAAAAAAATAATAAGTACAAAAATGCTTCATTAAATGAATTATTAAAAGTTCTGGCAAGTAAGATAAAAGACCTTTACCTCAAGTTATTGCTAAGAATTTAAAAGAAAATATTTTCCATTTAAAGGCAGGATTATCCTAACTTCGCTGACCCATTTTCAATATCAAATATTGATTGATTGTATGATGTTTCGGTCTCATTCGAGAATTTTTCGTTCATAGAGACGTCAACGTATGCCAGTGAAGGGATTCAAATTTAGAGCTATACTCAGCACTCGGGGGGGTTAATAGTGGGTTCTTTCTATTACCATACCAACGCTTACTGTGATATGTTTTTAAGGTTTTTCAAAAGGTCAAGATGTCCAAAACTTATTTTTACAAAAGCTCCAAATCTATGTCAGGTATTCAGTTAAAAAAAGTTGCAGTATATAAATATATCAGTGACAAACAGATAGAAAGTATCACTTAGAACCAATTATTTATATAAAAAAAAATTGAGAAAAAGTATATCTCAAAAATTGCATATTTTAAGGAAGTGCATCTGCTTAATTCTGTATTTTTAGTGAAAATATCATTTCAAAAATTATATATTTTTATCAATGAAGGGTAATTTGGACGTGAATGGTCCCTGAAATGCTGTTATTGAAAGCATGTCATGTATATAGACAAGATCCCTTTAAAATCCGCCATTTGCAATTTTCTTTCGGTTTCGAATTTTTGGCCAAAATAAACAGGTAAATTTTTTTTCAATTTCCAGGCGCTATGGATGCACAACTTGCCTTTCATTGATAAACATATTTTGTTTCTGCAATTATGGATTTCACTAAAAGCAGGGTTCTCCATCATTTGAAATGTTACTGTGTTGCAGAGTTAACGCGAAGAACTAAAATTTCGCGGTATTTTCGCTATCAAATTCGCAACTAAATCACTATTTATGAAAATTACAATTGAATACATGCACACACTTATTTATTAATCGCTAATTAGTTACACAAATGGTATGGTCGTACATATTGATAAAAGTAAAAACACGTTCTGAAAAGCAGAGGAAATTCTGACCGATACAGTCGTACTACTTAACATTTTTGAAAGTAAATTTGCCTTGATTATTTGTCAGTTTTCTTGATCGAGTTATCACAGTGACATAACAAAAAAGGAAACTTCAGAACAGTAAAATATTTTAAGAGTTCCTTGAACATGTTCAAAATTTTAGAAATTTATTTACATCAAATTAAATGACTTCGATGCGATGTTATGTCTGACTTACAGTGCTAAAATAATTCTAGAGCCGCGGCTCTAAAGAAAAGACATACTTAAATATTTTTAAATAAAATAATACAATGTATTTTACTGCAACTACCAATTAACCCTTACATGGAAGTGTGAAAACAAATTATATGTCTTCGTTCCATCATGCGTAAAGTCCGGTGAGGTCTAGGAGATAATTGATTATGCAAGGTGAAGCCCTATAGTGTTTAAGTGCTCTAACTTTTATAATTGAAAGACGATATAATTGTTTAATTAAAGTCTCAGAATTTGTTTGTTTAGATTTTCTAATTATCACAGATCTTACTGTGTCGGCAAAATTTTTACTGTGTTGCATGCATAAAATTTGAATCGTTACTGTGTTGGAGAAAATTTTACTGTGTCGGGAGCAACACAGTAAAACAGCTCATGGAGAACCCTGACTAAAAGTATAAAATTAATCAGGTGTATTTTTCAAACATATATGCTATCCTTTAAACGAATTTTTCTCGAAATTTTTTAAAAGCATTTGTTATCAAGTAATACCTTCTATCTGTTAATCAATGATATATTTATAGACTGTACAAGTTTTTTTTGAACTTTATAAACGAGTTTTAAAGCTTATTTGTAAGAATAAAATTTTGGAAAGGCAAAACCTTAAGGACCCGTGATTCGCACTTTTTTGCGAGGAATTAGCAATACCTATGTTTACGTTTAAGGTTTGAGGTGGCACGACGAATGAGAATCAAACTCGAACCGCCTGATCAGGAGGCTTGCGCCTATTAAAAAGAATTGGCTATAAATGGATGGATTTCTCTTAAAGCTGCATCATTAGATGCTTTGTGTGCATTATTTTAAAGTTAATAAATCCATCTTTAATCTTTTTTTGAAAAAAAAAAATGCGATTCCTTTTGTTTGTAATAGTTCCACTGCTCTACATGTACTGACGAATTGAATTAAATAAGTTTTAATGACACATTATTTTAAGATTAACGATTTTTCTTTCATTGTTGATTAAACAATACAGATTTATTTGTGAGCCAGGTTATGTCTTTTTAAGTATCAAGATTGCTGTCATGTTACTGGTGATTCAACTGTTTAAGATGATCTTACAAAAGACGAGAATTAATGGCTCATGATTTTAAAATCGCTTAACCAGACTCCGCCATATGCCTGGCCCCTGATGGACCCGCGTCCTGCTCGTGAGCATTCTTGCTGGGTCCGTCACTAGAACGTTTTCATCTGCATTGTAAATGATGAAACATGATATTTCAACATCTTTATCTCCATAAAGGAGGTGTTTATTTAATTATGCACTACTTAATTTTCACATGTTCGCCATTTTAAGATAATTTCACGCCGATCTGTACTCATTTTTCATCTTGAACTGTAAACTTAGACATGTTCTGGGAAATATGAAACTTCCATTTTTCTTTGCTAACACAGGGATAATTGTGCTGTTGTCCGTAAGATATATGGGAATCAAGAGATCTACATTATTTTTCACACAGTTCTTAAATTTATTTCCTGTGCCTGATTAACGTTCATTGACATTTCGTAAAAATGACGGATCGTTTGATAGGTTTCTCCAAGGATTTTTGTCCATCTCCAGTTTCTTTTTCGCCCACAACAAAAACAGAAATGGAAAGTTGAAAACTGATCGGAAACATTAAATGAAAGGAAGATCTTATATCTGAATATATATACTAGTATTTGATATTTATATTTCTATTTTCGTATCTGACTTTTTGACAAAGAAGGACAAAATTTGTGCAGTACAATGTATATTCATTAAATATACTTTTAGAAGAATAAAGATATTCCTTTTTTATTTTTTGTTCCAGTTGTAAAGTGGTTTTCTCCCCTTATATTGCAGTTTCATACCTACATGTACAGAGAGTGAGAGATTTACCAATTTGTTGAAAATTATCATTAAAACTCCCATTGTGATGGACAAATACCACCAAGTGCCACTGACTTTACCACAAGCAGTTTTGGACAAATGCCTTTATATGCTACTATGTTCACCAGAAGTATTGTGTTGGTCAAATGCCACTCATTCCCACTAACTTTACCACAAGCACTGTGTTGGTCTAATGCCACTTAAAGACATTGACGTTACCACAAGCATTGTGTTGGACGAACTACTCAAAGCCACTGACTTAACCAGAAGCTCTGTGTTGGTCTAATGCCAATCAATACCGCTGACTTTACCAAAGGCACTGTCTCTGACAAATGGCACCCATGCCCCTGACTTAACTAGAAGCACTGCGATGAACAAATGCCCAATAAAGCAACTAACGTTACCAGAGACGCTGTGTTGGACAAATGGCACCCATGCCCTTGACTTGACTAGAAGCACTGCGTTGAACATATACTCCTCAAAGCCACTGACTTTACAAAAGGCACTGTGTTGGACAAATGTCACTCAATGCAGATGATTTTTCCAAATGCACAGTGTTCAAGAGAGTGGCGCTCAATGTTGCTGACATCACCCGAAACAATGCCCATCAATGGAGCTGACTTTATCAGAAGCATTGTATTGTGTGGTCAAATGTCACTCAGAGCCGCTGACTTCACCAGAAGCCTTGTGTTGGTCAAATGCCACTCGAAGCAGATGACTTTTCTACCAGAAGTTCTGGGTTGGACATATGCCACCTATGCCACCGACTTAAGTAGAAGCATTGCGTTAAATAAATGTCCCTCAAAGCAATTAAGAATGCCACTTAAAGCAGATCATTTTTCCCCTTAAGCACTGAATTCCAGACAGTAGCACTCAATGCTGCTGAATTCAAAGTCTGACTTTACTAGAGGCGCTGCTTTAGACAAATGTTTCGCAATGCTGCTTACTTAAGCAAAATCTTTAGTGTTAGACAAATGCTGCTTAATGCACCTGACTTTATCAAGACCACTATACGTGTATTGGATAAAAAAAGGTTCATAAAATGAAACTAGAGGTACTGTGAGCAATGAGCTCACTAAATGATACCCTCCGCCTCCCATATGAATATAATGGCAGTGTCCATGTTTTGCTCTGGAAAATCAAAAATATATTTTAGATTAAAAAGTAAAATAGGAGGTGCACAATGGCAATATGTAATTAAGAATCTGTGAAAGTTTCATTAAATTTCCTTCATTGGTATGAGAGGAGTTGCGGATAAGAGATGGGTACCCAAAAGCGTAACAGACGGACGGACGGAAATACCTATTACTATATACCCTCCCACTTTTCAAGCGGGGGGTATAAAAGGAAAATAAAAACGAACAGTGGTCTAATTCAAAAATCTAAAAACAATCTGGAACAAGACATTAAACAGGACCCCGGGAAATCTAGAGGTGGAATCAGTGGTCTTATAGGAAAAGGCATCTCCTGTTGACCAACACTGGCAGATAATGAAAAGCTTTTAATAAGGAGAAGGCAGAAATGTTCTTGGATATAGTAGTTGAATACGTCTCAGCCTGAATTCTGAAGGAATATGTCCAGAGTTTGATTAACTGTTCGCTGTCAATCAGTAACATGATTGTTGACAAAAACGTCTTCTGTCAAATACTTATGCATTGCTCAATTAAAAACAAACATCCTCTGACGCTAAATAAAAATATGCCAAATAAAAGATCATTGATACAAACAAACTCCTACACTATATAACATATAAAATTGGCACAAACAGTAAACAGGCCAGTCAAATAATTGAAAAATTTCCATTTATAAATTAGCCACTGCTCCCTCTACAATGGGTGTGGGATATAAATCAGTCAAAGAACTAAAATATACAGTGTTTGATACCCAGATCGGAAACATGAAAATGAATTTATTAACACTACATGTAACTGTAAGTAAAAAAGGACCCATGGAGACCAATCTTTTATATTATTTTTCTCTCCTACAAAGAATAAACTCAGTATAGATATGTTTGGTATAATTTATATGTAGGGATAGGGAGTATTTAAAAGGTTTTAGAACCTTTGTCCAATCCCATTTGTAAAGTTTATAAGACAATAAAATATGTTCAAATCAATGAACTCTTTCATACATTAAACTGTTAAAAAAGGTGTAAGATAATTATATTTATAAGTATTTCAATAATTAAAAATTAATATTTGTTTCTAGAAAAAAATTCATATACTAGTATATATGACTTTTTTCAAAAACAAATGTTAATTGTAAACATGTAAAGAAAAAAAAACAACACTACGCCCCTATTTTTTTTCTCTCTCTTTACTGTCCTTTTCTCTCTCTCTCTCTTTCTTTTTCTCCTCCCTTTTCTATCCTATATCAAAACAACTTTCACATGTGTTTAATTAAATGTCAACATGTGTATGTGAATGTCTTTATGTAAATCTTATACCTGTATACGCTATATATAATAGGTACTTGAATGTATATACTTGTTTGATATAAATGTGAAAGTTGAAATAAAAAAAAAACAGAAAAAAATAAAGTATTTCTATAAAATTAGGATACTGTTAACCTACTTTTATTCGCATGCGAGAAATATTCGCGAATTTTCGCGACATACTTTAACTCGCGAATATTAATCGCCGTAAACCATAATTTTGCTTAAGTATTTCTAGAGAAAATATTTCCACGATCGTGAACATTAATCGTCGCGGACTGATTTCAAATTGACGAATCGCAGATAAAAGATGACGCGAATAATAGTTGGTTTACAGAATATTCTTTCCATCTTGGTTTTTACCTGCATAACTTGAAGAAAAACATCGAGTTCTCTTGATAAAATTAAGCATTTGCACCCTTTGAACTTCAAAGATCAGTCACAGAGAATGCATTTCACAATGTGGAAGTTGTAATTATTGTAGGTTCATTGACTTCGGCGTTAAGGTTGTGGTTTGAGTGTATTTATTTTTACACAGGTTGTTATTACTCCATGCACGAAGATATTAAACAATGGAGAGTAAAATTTTAACAATTCATTCACTATAGTCCACACACCAGTGAATTAAAATTTTATTTGTTAAATTTCAAACGTGAGAATTAAAAATCTTATTTTGTCCTAGACAGTTTGCTAGGGAAAAAATCCGGTTCAAAATTTAGCTCAGTTCCCATTGTCAACCAGTAAGCTCAAGCTATAGGGTTTACAGCGAGAGTTACCGGTAAAGAGGGGATGCTTACTCCACCTCGGGACCTGATCCCCCCCTGGAATTCCGGGAGACCTTGTTTTTATGCCCTAGTCAAAGATTTGTATTGTCTGGAGATTTTCTGAGATCGGCTACTGTTTGTTAGCTTCAACCTTTTCATTGAAACGTCACAAAAAAAGAACACAATTAATCAATCATCGCTGAAAAATGACTGGAGTTGTTTTTCAAAGAAGGATTGTTTTCTTTACGCATGTAAGCTTTTATTCCCCTAATTCCTTGACTAAATAAAAAAGGACATCACATTGCTAAATTAAACGCATATTGTCTAAAAATACAGCAATTAGTTTTATATCTTTAGCAGAAATATATCACAATCTCCTTATATACCATAATACCAATATACATGTAACAAGCGAAGAATTACTTGATAACAACTAGTATCATGCTGTTAAAAATATGATTTCAAAACCTACATGGAATTTTTTTCTCTCTTGTGTGCATTTATTTTCATTGTATTTTTATTTTGAAATGAAAAATTCTTTGAAAATACAACTGGAGTGGAATAAACAGCCAATAAAATATTTGAAGATAACAAACAATAGTCAAGCTCAAAAGTCTATTACACAATACAAGATTGGAGCAACGAAAATACGGACCTCCAAAAATATTGAGGTGGGATCAAGTGCCATGGAAGAGTGGGCATTCCCTGCTGACCTGTCACACATACCGTAGCTCCTTATTGTTATCGGAAAATAACGCAAAAATCTGTCGACAATTCAGTGCGTTTATAATGACCTAACAATTAGAATGAAAAACGTCAGTCAGCATTTGACTCAATGATAAACTGTATTAGCTGACAAGGTCATTGTTTCGACTATAGAACGTACCAAATGATGACTTTAAATGCGACTGCTGATTTTCTTGTTTTAGCAATTTGTCTGTCAATTTACCTCGTTTTAGAAATTGTACATACGTAGAGCATGCTCTTGCGTATCGAATCAACTGAGAGATATAAACCCCGTATGCATGTGATGAAGATATATTGCTACATAAGTAAGGGAAGTTGTCGATTGTAAACTTAAAGTCATCTAAAGCTTGGTAGTTAGAAAACCATTTCCGCCTTTTTCAAGCAAAATAACTTAATATGAAACAGAGATATGTCAGGCTCTGTGACATCTTTTATTTCAAGCTCACTGGGTTATATCGTATCGATATAAGAATGGAAATAGCCATTGTTTACTGACAATACATTGTTTATATACTAGTAACTAAATTAAATGTGAAATTGAAGGCCACAGCAATTATTTTCTTCTTTTCATGTACAAGATTTTGGATATATTCTGCTTCATATGAATACAAATTAGGTCTGCTAATAGTAAGGCGCAATTGGTACCATGAGAATTCCAATAGATTGTTGGAAGACCTGGTCTCCAAAAACCACATAGATATTGTCAATCAGAATCTCAAACATCTTTTTAATACCATAAACTGAGAATAAACATATGTCAATATTGGATGAACAGTGACTCATTTCTTAAGACACACACAGACCAGGTCTACCCTATATACTATAGATTCCTAAATATACGCGAGGGTCAATTATGATTATGATTTTTATTATCATTATGATTTTTGATATCCTGAGTTTTAATAATATTTGCCTAAAATTTGCAATTTAGTTTAAAATTTTAATCCAAACATATGATAAAATTTTGTTTCATCGTCACAAAATTATTTCAAAAGTTAAATTGTTTTGAAATTTTGACTAGTGTCTGTTCTCAGTTTATTGTTTTGGGGCCTGGTCTTCAAAACCCACATTGATATTATTGTCAATCAGAAACTCAAGTATCTTCTTTTCAAATATCAAATTCAGGGTACTTGTGTGTACAATCAGACTGTTATTAACAAAATAATTTTGCAAATGACCAGTTACAAGGTAAGTAAATTTACGAGTTCCATTTTTATTGAAAAGGCAGCTGTAAATGATATCAAAAAGGCTGGGCATCGTGGTAAATAATTGTATAAACAGTTGAAAAGTCGTAAGTATTTTTATAATGCTCTTGATTTTAAAATTTCTTTGTGATAGTATAAATACTACCGGTTGTATATGCACTCCAGAAAACGTGCCTGCTAATAATCAATACCGCAATTATGCAGTTAAAAAATATCAACCTTAACTTCTTTTTATTTATATATGTATGATTTGTGTCTTTTTCGATATCTTGTCAAAGCTATATAAATATGACGGTTCTCTGGCAATAAAATATAGATACGTAGCTAAAAGTATTGCAATGTCAAATTTTCATGAAGTATATTAATAAAATTATGAAGAATAAAAAAGGATAGAAAATTTTTTTAATATTTATAAAATAAATGTGTAGTAAGCCTTGTGAATTTTATTTATTTTTTTAATATATGTTTATATTTTTGCACTCGATAAATTTGATTAAAAACTTTTTTGTTCCTCTGATATCTGGTACAGTGTACATAATCATTACTCTAATGAAAAATATAAAGAGATAACGAACAGTCTTCAAGCTCAAAAGTCCAATAAACAATAAAAAAATGGAAGCATTTATAAAATAAATCTATATCTATACCAATATATGTCTATCTTAGCTATATCGCAACTTTTTACTTTTTCTTTTGACTAAACAAAATAACCCCAATAAGATGTCATATTTGTCTGAATTTTCTTGTCAAACCTGTATTGACGGTTTTCTGTTTATTTAAGAAATACCGTTTAAGTGGAAATTTTAGCGAGACGCAAATTTAGCGATTTATCCTTAAAAAATGGTAATTCATTTTTAGCGAGAGGTAATTTTAGCGATTTTAAAATGCTTACTAAAGAAGCTATTACAAATAAAATGTAATTAATTTTTAGCGATATTTAATTTTAGCGATCTCAGGACCCTCGCTAATAATGCCAAAATTAAATCCTCGCTAAAAATTCTACTTATACGGTATGTTCCTAAAATGTTCCTAAATATGAAATATATTTATTTTCACTACTTTTTTTTAATTAACCAATAATGCATCTCATTAAATTTAATGTGAAATAGTTTTTCCTTAGCTCGTTCTTGTTGCTTGAACCCAGTGAAGGAAACATGAAAAAGCTGAATCTGTCTTTCTTTATTACACTGTAGATGACATGAACAAAAGCACATAAAATACACAATTACCCATAATCATGTTGATTAAGTACTCATATAGTATGACTCTGATTGACTCACTCAATGTACATGTAATAAAAATGTAAATTGTAATTTAAGTATTTCAATGTACACCGTTAAAAAGCTTGATTAAACATTTTAGTTATTTTGAAGAATTAAAGTACTGAAAAAATTCTTTTATCTATGAATACACAGTAAGCCGTTTAAATTTTAACAAGACATCGATCTGTTTATTTTTTAATTCAATTAATGTTTGTCTGCTGGCTTGAAAAATAAAGTTCTTCATAACGTTTACTGAATGTCTTTCTAGATTTTCAAAGGCCACTATAAAATGAAATAAGTAAAGACTTTATGCACGCATTTCTTGTTTGTAATCCTACCGGTAAAAAATTAGTTCCCCAAAAAACTTTGTTTTTTTTATTAATGAAAAAGCTTTTGACTTTATGTCTTAATTAAAATAGGTTTTATTTATACAATATCTTGTGACTATATAGTGACATCAAACACACATATTGCAAGGTACATATACCAGTCCTGTTACTTTGGAATCGAAATGCACAGGAGCGTACTTCTTTATTGTTTTAAAGGCAACGTTAACTTGCAACATGTTTGTTTTTCTTTTGTTTGGATGAAATATATCAGAATATTTCACAAGTTAAACACGTACATTACATAAAATATGAAGTAAAATAATCGATAATTATAGTTAAAATTTTGTCCTCAGTATTTAAATATTGAATTTGCCATATCAACAAAAAAAACCACACAAACAAACAAAACAAAAAACAAAAACAAAAACTTTTCTAAATAAAATCCTTACCATAACTACGGAAGCCCTGGAGGGACATTGACCTTCTTGCTATGACTTATTTGTTATAACTTATTTGTTTTGACTTATTTGTAGTGAATATTTTGTTGCTAGTTATAACTAAGTGTAAGAAAGCTAATAAGAACCTGTTGCTTGGCTTACCTTTATAATTAAAATGATGTTTAGTCTTATTTTAACTGTGGTTTTTAATTGATGAAATGTAGTTTAAAGACCAGTACAGTTGTGATTACTTTAATATTTTAGTTGTTACAACGTAATTCTTATTTCTTGTTTCTTAAAAGTTATTACTTAATTTGTATCTTCCAGTTTGCATAATGATCGAAGACAATAACATGACTACTATTTTATCTTGTCGTTAGTAATAAATTCAAGGGCAAAATATTACTGGTGTCTTCTTTTCTGAAACTGAATAATGCCTCCATCTTTCATGCCACGTTTTTGTGAAGTAAATCTGTTATAACAAATCTAAAATAACAAGAATTCAAAGTTAAGTCATAATAAATAAGACAAAACACATAAGGAGTAAGTCAATGCCCCCATAGGGTATCAATAATAAACAAACAAAATAAAGTCATCACATCAGTACTGTACGATGAACTACAAAACTACACTTAATCATTCAAAAACCACGTTAAAATGGGACTAAACATAATTTTAACACTGTTTTAACACTAGCAACAAAAATTTCAGAACAAATAAGTCAAGAAAGTTTACAAATTTTTAATGTTTTAGAATTATATATTGGACCCATATTGATTGTAGTAAAGAATATAGAATAATAAGAAATTGTAAACTTTCAAAGTTCTGTCTTTCTGTAACCATCTTTTAGAATCTTTAGGAAATTTCGTCACTTTGAATCCCATAATTGTGATACTTTGAAATAAAAAGCAGGCACGTAGCATCGTTTTTGAAAGTGGGGGCCAACCTGAGAAATTTTTTTTTACTTACCTGAAAAAGTTGACAAGACAAGCAACGGCTAACAGATTTCGATAGTGCGTAATTTTCCAAATGTGATAATGCATCAGTGGACCACCCCTATGGGTAGGGTTGAATTGGAGACAAAATTTTTGCTAACAGTTGTCTATAATTGGCTTAAATTTGGAGTGATACACAACACATATTTGAATTACATGCGGTCAACGATTATAAGTGATTGCATCCGGCGCCAAAATTTAACAACCATAGTATTTAATGTCCAGTGACTAAAGTTTTTTAATTTGTATATAAATATTTTTCTTGTTTCTTTTCGAATACATTGATAAGAAAAAGAAAAAAACTTTGGTTAATTTAAAAAAAAAAAAATTAAGCCCCCTCCGGTTTATTCAGTGATACTTCTCAAAGGAACACTTTATACATGTACATGTATGTTCATGCACAACCACTTCCCCATCCCTAAAAAGATTGCAAAAAAATAATGCAGAAAAAATTAATATGCAATCTAAAGAAGGAATTTTCATTCAGAATATAATTTTCTTGAGGAGAAAACGAAAATCCAACCCTTAATAATACGTCATTAAAGACTGATCCTTGATTTAGCCCATAGGGTAAAGAATTACCATATCAAATGAGATTTAGGAAAATGCTTTCCCGGTTAACCATTAATTTAAAACAAGTAGTGTTTCAATATTTGTTCATTCATTACGGAAATTTGTCAAATTTTCTTCTCAGAGAGTAAATCAGACAGTTGCATTATCAGCTAAAAGCCTTCTTGTCGAAAGGAAAATTGGTAAATTAGACCCACGGTTGAGCATCTTATACAGAAAATTAGGAGCAATATTGATCAGATCACGACCGGAGAGTTAGAAGTGGTGGCCTCGGGGAGAGATAGACGAACACACGGTCTTAGAGAAGTCAGAGAGTTATAATGATAGGGACAATGATAATAATTTATCTTCCCTCCCTGACAATGACTTTGATGTTGTGATGTGTTATTAAGATTTGTGGACAAACAGACAGAGAGACGGACCGTGCAAAACTGAGTGCTCCCGAACTGATAACGGGGATATAGAAATTAATAACCACTACTGATATAAAAATTCATTTAAACCACTCTGATATATACCGAGGTAATCTATTTTCAATGTTTAATACAGCTCACTGGATTATTCAGCCACAAAGAAAATATTGGTTGCAATGTCATCAACGACCGCAAATGATAAAAAAAATTGTTTTAAATTCGTATAAATACGCCTATCAATATTTTTTTTAAAGCATTCAAAGAAATCTATTAATTGTCCCCCGCTTTCGCAAAAGCGAGGGAACATTAAATCTCATATTTGTCCGTCAGTCTGTCTGTTTGTCACAAAAACTTTAACCTTGGTCATATCTTTCGAATGAGAAAAGATAGTGCTTTCATATTGCACATGAATATTACCCAAGACAAGACCTTTCTAAATATACTATGATTTTTTATCCCGTGTCCTTGACCTTCAAGTTTGACCTTCTATAAGGTACATTTTGTATTTCACTCGCCAGCTTTTTAGAAAAGTTCAGAACCACTTACTTCAAAACTATTCATTATGATTACAATCCAATTTCTGTAACATATTAAATTTTAACAATATAAATTGTTCAACATTCAATCAAAAAATTGCACAAAAAATCATAAAAAAAACCAAGATCTACGAGGAACTATTTCTTGTGATGGAAGGATATTTAGCAGAAAATTCTGCAAATCTACACATTTAGTAAATTGAATTTCTTGGATCTTTAGCCTCATACTATTCTCTGAGTATTATCCGTTATGATAAGCTAGGGATATTAAATTTAGGTCTCAATTTATATTTTAAGAACAAATTTTACATATTCCCTCACCAATTTTTGCCAAGAAAAGTTATTACATGTATATCAAAGAGGTCTATCAAGATAAGTTTTTTTTGCATGAAATCCTATATTTCAAAATTTACATCATTGACCCTAAATTTTTCATTCATTATTTTAGACTACTCGATACTTTTGACTGATCAGCACGTAAGTCGTAAAAAGTTTGATGCAAGAAAATATTTCATTGCTATTCAGATTTTTACCTCCCCAAATTTGCGCGCATTAATTTGCATGATTTGTTCAGTGATAAATATTATCCAAACTATTTTACGTAAAATAAAATTATATTTATTGCCATGGTTAAATTTGATAAAATATTATAAAGGTTAAAGTGATTAACCAAAGAGTTACAATGTACGTGCAAAAGGGTCAACATAATTGTACTGTCCCCTACAAAAATTTGAATTTTTCAATTAAATTTTGTAAATTTTAATAAAAAAATTCAAATTTTTGTAGAGGACAGTACCGTAGCTAAGAAAGACACACACTGACCCCCTATTTTCTTTGTGATTTTAAGTGAGTCAATCAGAGTCATACTATATGAGTACTTATCCAAAATATACTTCTTAAAAATCTTTGATATAACAAATTTTACGAGTGACATACCGTATAAGTGGATATTTTAGCGAGACGCAAATTTAGCGATTTGTCCTGAAGAACAGGTAATTCATTTTTAGCGAGATGTTATTTTAGCGATATTGAAATGCACATTAAAGAAGCTATTACAAATAAAACCAGTTGATTTTTAGCGATTTTCAATTTTAGCGATCTCGGCTCTCTCGCTAATAATGCCAAAATTAAATCCTCGCTAAAAATTCTTCTTATACGGTACCTAAAAAATTTAACCTTGGCCATAAATTTTGAATGAGAAGAGATAGGGCTTTCACATTTTACATGTATATTACTTGTGAAACAACCTTTTCAAAAATGTTATTGTTTTCCTATTAACTTTTGATCGAGAAGATATAGGGCTTTCTAATTTGACATGTGCATTACCTGTCACAAAATATTTCCGAGCATGATATGATTGGCCTCTTGACCTTCACGTTTGACCTTATCTTAAAAAGATCAAATTTTGAGATTACTTTGAAATGAATGTCATATTGATTTGATAGGGCGTTCACATCTTTGACACAATATGTCATAAATAATGACATCTCACCCACAAAGACACCGAAAGCCGGGGATCATGCACAATTCTTTGAATTTGCTTATGATATCACAATTTCATCTCTATATGTCCAGTCACCTTGACCTTTAAGATATATGAACTTAAATTAGTTTCTTGACACGCCTCTGAATAAGGAAAATAGTATACTAAATCTGGAGTCGACAAGGGATGAAACGACAAAGCTTTCAGTGAATGTGTACCCCCTCCCCTTCAATAAGTTATACTTTACTATCGGTTTTTAGTACACTTACAATAAATGTCTTGATCATAGATGGTTTTTGCGTGTTTACCTAAACATACGAATAAAAAGTGAAAATAATGAGTTAATGCTTTTATTTGTCGTCATCCGGTAAGTTTAGCCGATAACTGCGTACGTGGAATCGTTTGTAATTCTGTTTAATTTAGCAACGTTTACATGAAAGTAGCGACCGCTGGTGTTTACTAAACAAGTAGCTTAATCACCCAAACCTACCCGATAGATCTCAAAACATCACGAGAAAAGTGGAATCAAACGAGGATAAGTATGTATTCGATTATTCAGAACAATGAGACAAGAAAGGTAATCAGATTCTGTTGTCGTAAACGGTCAGACCTAATGATGGCAAGTGTCGCAAAACTTTGTAACACCACAGTCTTATAATAGAGAGTGATAATAGAGCTCGTTAGGAGATTCGCGCCAATAACAATGGTCCCTGCTGCGTGTGCTGATTATCACAGATGGCCTACATAATAACTCTTTGGTTATTTTATCATTTAGTTTTTGTTTGAATGCTAAAGAAACATTCTCATTTTTGTAAACAGCGCGAAAAAATCGCAACTCTTGGCATTTTCCCACAATATTTCTGCGTACTTTTCAGCCATTACTACACTTATGTTCAAAGATAAACAATTATAATTTTTTCAATGCACATACGAAAAAATGTAAATTTAGAAAAATTCAAGAATTTCTATGAAATTTAGGAGAAAAATAAATGCATACAGTGTTTAAATAATTGGAAAAAAGGGAATATACACGTGAAGTAATTCATATCAATTTTCATATTAATCTTGGTAGAAAAGTGTCATTTGAATATGTTTTGTAATCTTAATGAATAAATACTAAAAGAAACAATATAATTTGGTTTCAGTGTTGATTATATTTTTTAAAATTATTCTTCTCCGATTGTAATGCATTTCAACCACCGTTCTGCTCATGCGCGAATCACGTGATATAGGCAGTCACGTGACCCCTTGTGTAGCGTTCTGTCACAAAAGCTGAAAGATTTTTCTGAGTTTTACATTTCTTTCCATGTAAGTTAATTTTTATAACGAGAATAGTTCATTTGTCAGAAATGGTTAAATCTAGGCAACAGAAAGGGTTGATGAGAATATTCTCTCCAAAAATAAGCATGACGACCATCAAAACCCAAATCTTCTGTCTCGGGAGAGACGTTTATGCAAGGTGGATGCGTGCCCACTTTTTATCGTATCTAATATGTTTAAAATCTAAAGTAAACGATATTTTAGGTATTTGATAATTATATTATTGTTCAAATATTAAACTATTTTTCAAGTTGTAAATTGGAGGTCTTTGATAGCAAATTGCTTAATTAAAAACACATCTTATTTCAAACTTGCTTTCACTAGGCAAAATAACAAGTATCTTTTTCAACCATCTGCCTTCCTTCACTAAAACGATAAATCCAATCATTGAATGAATTTATAGGTAGTTTTTTGTCTTAATAAACTAATTAATCACCTACATAGTGACGTCATTTTCCCCATTGTGACGTCACAAACAAGGAGCAAAACTTTATTCAGCATATGCTGCTTATAGAACTTGTGTATGGCTATGTGTGTACCAAATTATTTTCTGATCTGAATTGTGGTTTTGTAGATACATAGATAGTTCGCGAACTTGTTGATCACCCCTCGTATGTGTATACTTTTAATGTATTTCTTTTTTGTTCAGATAAATTCAACATTATAAGAAGAGAAGCCGGATTTCATGTGGTACGTCGTGACTTTTCTGTTTGTACCTTATGCTTTCTTCCTCTGATGCGTGCTACGCAATATCTTGTCATTTTCTTTTAGTCGCCATCGCCTTAAGCTTTCTTTTTGTTTCACTCAACATTTGCCTTAAAACATGCAAAACTGATTTATTATACAGAAGTGGGTTTTTTAATTAGATTTCTGTCCATCAAATCTTTTATAATGATATTATCTCGTGCTTGTAGCTGAAACTAAAAGAGATAGTTTTCTATTTACATGCTTGCCGTCCAACAAGATTAGGCGGCATTTGTCGCTGGCTTCTCTTTGAGTTGTTCGTGATCATATGGATCAAGGAACAAAAACGTAGAAGATAAACCCGTATGATATATGGCAGTGTTCGACAATTTGGGCTCTCTTTGTTGAACAATCGGATCAGGCATTAGAGGGAATTAAGGTAGAAATTGTTGAGTACTCACAGGTATTTTTTCCGTGAGCATAATATTTTCCTCTCAGAATCGTTATTATGAAAGTAATATGTCCCAGGGACATAACACGGATTATCCGTAGAGATGTTTCAGCATTTGAGGATCGTAAAATGTTTTTACACGTGCTGTTGTGGATAAAACGTATTGGAATATTTTCGGTAACCGGTGGTTATTTTGTCGAATTATTGTAACAGGAGATCTCGGCGATACTGAAAATACAGTCATAATTTCTAGTAATTTTATACATTCATGTAAATGTATTTTTAACTTTACAACAAACTACATATGTATCTACGTGTCGTAGACCGTCAGGCGCGTGAATCATTTAGTCGAGGGCATTGAAGTATCCGGCTGTCGCATTCTAAATTTTGAAAATACCTGTGTCTAAGTTGACTTGTA
>PRKT01000106.1:1169260-1212376 GCA_003671525.1 Saccostrea glomerata | reverse complement strand
CTTTACGTGTATTCATAACGAATTCATCCTGACGATGAAATTGATCATTTTCAAATAAAACATTTCAAGACAATATTGAAAGATTTTATGAAATTTTTCTTCCAAAATGTAAATTCATTCAGCAAATTTTATGCATGCTGGTATATGATTAATGTGGTCTAACTCCTTGCAGTTTATTTAAGAGTACACAATTATTCAATAATGTTTAAAATTCTAAGTCTATAAAGGAAATGAATCCCTACCAATACATTTGTTTGATTTTGTTCTCTCTCTGTCAAAACCATTGCATTATTTAAAGGTGTCGCGAATCCTTCTTAAAGGTTAAAGGTTAACATTCAAAAATTGTTGTTTTACACGCCATAAGCTCTGCCTTGCTATAGCTGTTGATCTTCTTGTACAATTTCAATTAGCACGATTATGAAATATTTTGCATGTAAATCCCACGTTACTCTGAACAGTAATCTTTCATCATTTTGATGATTAGGAGGTTTAGGATGGATTTTAGTATTGTATTTAGCAGAGCTTAGGGGTTGACTTTTTACTCTGGGATTCCAACCGCTTATCAATGCTTCAAGCTTTTCTCGAACAGTCATAAGTATATAAAATAGATATTGTATAAGGTTTTCTATCAAATTCTATCCGTATTTCACATAAGATTGTTTCAATTTGCCAAAAGACTATGCATAACATTGAGTACCAAATCTTTTCCGCCCATGAGAAAGATTTAAAGAAAATATTTACATTTTTGGTACAAATTAATTAGTTATTGACAAGATTTATTCCACTTTTTTTCCCTTGTCATTTTGGGCGGGAGGAAGAAGAGCCCCGGATAAATCAATTTAACGCCCATTTGTCTTCTTATCCACTGTAATTTGCTTACTAGTATCTTAAGCATTTTTAGAGATGCAAGATTATAATAATGATTATGCCATGTTAGCGTTTAACCTCTTATCCATACAAAAACATCAAATTGACAGCTAAAAGGTGACAAAACAGAGTCATTTTCATCTTTTTTATATAAAATATGTTTACTGTCTCCTTTATCATTTATAAACATTTCAAGACTTCTATTCAAAAATATTAACTAGAAGGACAATTGGGCTTTATCATAATGTATCAACAATTTTTTTTTTCAAATCAGCATTATTTTTTAACTTTCTCTAAAAACTATTCATTAATATTTTATACATGTATTAAAGTTCTTTGAAAAAATAATATAAATCACCAATTTTCAATTATCTCCTCTCATTGAATGTAGTCTTTATTTGAATAAACTTAAATCCACTTTACTCAATGATATTTTGTTAAATTTTTCAAAAAAAATTAAACAGTGATTATGTAAAAGAAGTCAATAATGTAAAAAAATTACGGACGGACAGACAAACAGACAGCTAGACGGACGTCGGGCAAAATGTGATCAGACAAGCTCACTCGGTTGAGCTAGAAACTGTTAAAATAAGATTAAAGAAAAAATCTTCTTTGTATTTGAAATAGACTATATACGACTGTTTAGTCTGGCAATTTAATAAAATGTTTTGTTATACCTTTAAAAATTTGTTCCTATACAAATCTACACGAAAAAGTCTTAACAATTCTTTTGTTTAAATGAGCGTGCATAAAAAATCGATGTTTGACTGCTGAGTGAGATGTTGGACCTGTCGATGAGATGTTGGACCGCTTACGTCACACAATGGTCGAAGCTTAATCTCATTTCCATTTGTTTAACAGTGACGGACCTGAGGTTTACATCACGGAAGACAATACAAGTTTCAGAACTTGTGTCCAATCAATTTTCTTTTTGATTGATAAAATACATAAAATTTCAATTCAAGAAATACCAAATAAGCAAAATAGGCAAAAAAAATATAAATGCTTTCAATAAACACCATAATGTGGTATTTCCAATTCATTTAGAGTTTGAATGCAATAAAACGAATTTTATTTTTATGAGAGAAATGCGAATCTATTTCATAATACAATGGGAAAATTGCTTACTTCATTTACTTTTTGTATTTTTTTGGACAGCAACAAAGAAGCTAAAATCGTTTATTTTTCATCGTTAAAACCCAATGATAAACATCATCTGGCTTTACTTAATAACAAAGATAATATTCTTAAAAAAAGTTGTGTTCTTGACTGCCATCAATGTTACTGAGATATATTCATAGATATTCTTAGGTGAACTCAAGAGTGACTCTTTTCGCTCATTCTGAGACTAATCTGAGAAAACCAGTGTCTAAGTTAAAATGTACCTCTGCTACAAGTAATCTGTGTGGACCTTTTTGACACGCTGGGAAAAAATGGGGAAAGTTGCTCAAGTTTTTATCTTGTCATTGCAAGGAAGAGCACACAGACAGGGGGATGCGGCTATGTCAATAGTGCCAGAGGCTCTAATTGACCATGTGGGGACAGTTCGCAAGGCGACCCGTCGATAGATGTGTATAATTACCCGAGCGTAAGGCATGTACCTTTCATACGTCAATGAACCACTCGCGGAGTAATACATCACTTTTTTCTGAAGTTTCAACACGGGTGGTATTGAGGTAGCGACTTGCGCGTTGTCATTCTAATTGAGAAGGTAGTGAACTGCTTTTTTGATACCCTTTTTATCCCATTAGCAAGTGTTATTTATAAACAACATTTCTAAAAGCTTTACACCTAGCCCCCGGTTCAATTTTTTTGTAGTTTTAAAGTTTTTTGTCAAAGGTAAAGAAAGGACACGTCTTAAGCGTTAAATAGACTGAATTGTGTTGAAAGTCATTTGATACATCAACATATTGTCTGATAAATCAAGACCCAGACAGACGGCCCGAATTGAGATTTCTTCTGCTTCATTTGAAACGAATTGACCCCCCTCAGTTTTTCCAAAACCTATTAACACGCTATCGATAATAATCCGCTCGTGGAACTTGAAAAAATGAACGACGATACACAATTTAAAAAATTTCTTTAATCAAGCTGTTCTTCGTGTATATAGGTTTCTTTTTTTATATGACGAGTTCTTGTTTGGAACAAAGTGGGCTGTTTTGTTGAAAACTTTTGATTTTTAAAACTCAATTTCAAACAAAAGTTTAGTCAACATTTGAAATTTCCATTGAAAGAGAAATGGTAAATTGAAGATTCCGTCCTGAAGTTTTAAAATATTCATTTTCATAGAATTACCGTTTGCTTAATTTGGCGTGAACGTAAATCAGTTTCAACAACTATGTCGAAAATGGCATATGTCACCGTCGGTAATTCGAGTTGTGTAGTGGACAAATGTAATATCGGTATTTCAACAAACTGCGAGAAATCATCAAATTTTTACCAATTTCTACCCCAAACTCACTTGGTTTTGGCAAGTCTTCCAGATCGCCTATTTTGCGACAACCAAATGACAGTTCGTTATTCCTCCCCACATGGCGCTGTGGGATTCAGGTATATTGTTTCCGGTAGGACCGGGGCGTTCTCTAAAGGAAAACATTGGGTGTCCTATCACCTCCAATTAGAACAAATTAAGCGCTGAATGAACACACTGTAAAGTTCTCAAAGCCTGAGTAGAGATTGAATTTGCTATGTATAGGTCGAGCAAATATGCCGGTGGTCTCCTGTTTCAGTTACAAACTGAGTAACGTCTATCATATTTTAAAAAGAACTTGTGTCTATTTTGGCAATTTGATGATTCAATTAATTTTGATTTTTCATGTTGCAAAAGACACTTTGAAACTTTTTTGGTTTGGTTTCATTTTGGTTTCTTTCTCTGTGTTTTTTTTTCCTTTTTTTAAAATTTTATTTTATAATTTTTATTCTTTATTTTCTTTTTTTTATTCTTATGGATGTTAAATATCTCTACCTTTTTCTGTTATTTGTAAAAGACGTAAATTAGACGTAACCCACCAGAAAATAGCAGTGTACCTTATTATAGTTTGTTATTAATAACTAATAATACAATTAACATTACTCGTAACAGCTATCTCAAAATAAACATCTTTCCTGAAAAGGTCGGTTTATGAGCGAAATCTCCTTTGGCTATTTTAAACTTAATCCCAATCTTGGCGCATCTTTGATTCATTGAGAGGTTTATTTTATGACGTTTACGCTGTATGTTACGGGTGACCATCATTGACGCATTGAGATATAATTATGCCCAGCCTATATATGCAATAGAAATCACAAATAGATAGTCATTGATGTTTGTTATAAATAAACATGTGTGAATTGGTGTATATAATAACGCGTGGAAAATAGTACCTGGTAAATATGCTAAAAAAATGGAGAACCAATAACAATCTTCGGATCCCTTTGATTCAATTCATTTTATTATCTATTTATAATTTATAGATAAAATTGCCTGACAGAGTAAAATAACATTATTTAGGGAAAAAAAATAACACCGATAGATAGTACTAATATCTTGGTATAAGAATACATCTTTGAATACTTCTAAAGAAATATTGATGTGCTTCTTTCTCAATATTTTCAAATTCTGCACAATTCTTGATTATGTTTATCAAGATTGCGGTTTGCAATTAATCAGAACTTGTATCTAAATAGATGATCGTTTTTACACTGGAGCATGGAGAAAATAAATATTTTTTTAACCCCGTAGCAACCCTTTTCTGAAGATAAATTTAATAGCTAGAAAAGAGTAGGTTTTTTTTAATTAATCAATGAAGAAAAGTATATTATGATTAAATGTTTTAAATTGGATTAGGTGAATATTAAAAAGATGATTTCTTTCAACAGTGATGAATTGAAAACTAGTTATGATTTTTATGATATACAGAGTTTTAATTTTTATGTTATTATTCTATACTAGTATTTTTAATATTATGAATAGATAAGAAACTGAAAGCACTTATCTCATATACTTCAATAATTTTTTTTTTTTAAAAACCGTCGCAACACGCCAGATTTTTTAAAGTTAAAAATTATTCAATATTTATAAGCATTTGAAAAATATAACGAAACTTTAAGGCTTTCTCAAGCAAAGGAAATGTACTTACAATAATATACAAAAGAGAAATACAATCTATCCAGAGTATTCAAAATTTATATTTAGTAGAAATATTAAGAAACTGTATGGGAGAACTCGATGTGTTCGGTGAAATTTTTTTCATTGAGTTATAGATTTTTCGATTGTGCTAATTACTTCGTGGCTACGCCACACGGCGCTGCAATTGGTCAATTCCCGCTGTCGTCTTCCATACAATCGTACTCCTCATAAATATTCATATCGCAGGAACCAATAGTGTGCTACAAACTTTGTACTGGAGAAAATAATTCTAAAATTGTGTGTATAAAGTTTGTAAGCAACATATTAATGAACCAAAGGCGAATTTGTCACACGAGAAATCTGTACGACTTCTAAAGACAGACCAATATGTGTAGCACTAACCCAGGTGCAATGATGCTGCCATACGGCCTCAAGGTACCGGTATCAAATCCTTACCTACCGGGCTCACAAATAGCACTAGAGCTTCAGCGAGCCCAGCAATTCTATGACTACAGTACCAGGATGCATTATGGAATACGAGGCTATCCCAGTGCCCTTGGATTACCTTCTTATCAGGCTCACCCTTCTGTTGATCACTATCTTCAACACTATTTGTACAAAGATCCTAGAATAAGGTACTTACACGAAGAACCTAAGCCCAATCATAGTTACATTGGGCTCATTGCAATGGCAATCCTTAGCTCGCGAGACAAAAAACTGGTGCTTTCTGATATTTATCAGTGGATATTGGACAACTATCCATATTTTCGTACCCGAGGTCCCGGATGGAGAAATAGTATCCGTCACAACCTCTCTCTGAATGATTGCTTCATAAAATCTGGACGGAGTGCCAACGGAAAAGGACACTACTGGGCCATACATCCGGCAAACGTGGACGACTTCCAAAAGGGCGATTTTCGTCGCAGACGTGCACAGCGCAGAGTTCGGCGACATATGGGACTGGCGGTACCCGATGACGACGAAAGCCCCGTGTCCTCACCGTCTGAAACAAACTGGCCAGATGAGGAAGCCGATCTACACATAACGGACAAGTCTCTACCTGAAAAATTTCCACACGGAGACGACGAATGCTTGGACATTACAAACGACACAGAAAATTCTATGCCGTCTTTGGAAGAACCTGGAAGCCCTTTGGACAGACAACTGGAGCAGGAAACTTTGAATGTAAAAGTGATCGAAAGTGAGAGACTTTCTCCCAAGAAGAGGCGAAATTTTGATATGGACAGTTTATTGGCCCCAGATGAGGAAATAAAGCGACAGAAAATGACTGAGGAACAGCTTACTTGTCAAATTCAGAGAGATAAAGAAGAAGATGACGACACTCCGTTAGATTGTCTTACAGAAGCAAAGGACACCCAGAAAAAACAATACACTACAGTAAAGGGTAGTGAAAAAGAAAACGTCCTCGATTTATCCTCTCATAAAGAGGAGTCGCTTGAACGAATCTCAACACAATCAAACTCAGAAAAGAGCGCTTTTTTACATGAAAATAGAGGACTTCTCTTCAGCTCGAGTTTACGAGGACTAACTTCTTTTAATCCACAGAGTAGCAGTGTTTTCCAGGGCTCTACAGATTCACTGAGTTCTCTTCAGCCGTATTTTCCCGCTTTTCCTGTCATGGGACTTAAAAATGGACTCCAGCACTCGCTCTTTCTTTCGAAAACAATATCTCAAATTCAACAAAATCACGTGAGTACCCAGTTTCCATATCGTCTGACGTCGGACAGGAGCAGCCAACTCCCCGATGTAGCTCTAAACAGGCAAATGACAAACTGAACTGAATTCTTATGTGTGAATTATTCAACAAAGCACTTATGTTACATTACAGGTTTGAACAAGGTATTGTAAATGTTAATGTCTTATTTCATACTTTGTTAATGTCGTAATGAAATTATGTTACTTCTTGTTGCAACATTAAATGAAGGGAAACTGTAAGATAAATTCTTAGACATGTAAGTTTTGTGTACTCTTTGAATGGAAAAAATGAAAATAATTTGTTATTTTGTTAATTGTATTGACATTAAAGTGATAATTATTCAAATGTTTTAGTCATTTTTTATTAAAGGTTAAGATTGAATTTTATTAAAGTGATGGTTATTGATTCAGTGTTTATCATAAAAAACTTGTTATAAAGTAGTAGACCATAGAATGAGGGTATTTAACCCCTGGAATTAAGAAAATCCAGTTTGAAAAAGAGATAGAGACCAAGTTGTTTTTGTATGTTACGATATATTACATATAGGTAACATATAAGTAAGTTATATATGTATATATTCTTGATTTGTTATACGTGCATCTCTTAAATGATCCGGTAACTTTACTGCAAAACTTTTTAATACGGTAACAATAATTCAAAATTTGGAAACAATAACTGAATTAATAGCTCCATTTGTATGAAATTAAAAATGCATGTATAACAATCTAAAATATATAGTAAATGTTCTTGAATTTACAATTGAAAAATTTTTTTACTACATTGACACAATAGTCAACTTAAGTTAACTGTAGCAATTTCTTTTTTATTATTGAAAAATTTCTTTTAGTACTTTTAAAAATTAGAGCATACATAAAGTTAATATAAATTTTTTTTCCTTTTATAAAGAAAAAAGTGGCTATAATACATTACTTTTGAAAGACAGTTTGGCTTTTTTACCTATATACGTTTATTTACTTTCGTCAAGATATATTTTAGCTACCTGACTTTATATTATACCTGACTTCATATTATATTAGGGAAAAAACAATTTATTTGACTGAATTTGAAATAGAATATAAGTAATATACATCAAACAAAAAAAAATACAAATTAATCATTATTTTCTGAACAATGTCTAATCGACTATTTTAAAAATACCATTTTTTTTAATAATTATTTTAGCATCATAAAAGTGTTAATTGTAATTACCGACTTTGTCACAAGTTTATAGACATATAATTGATAAGAATATGACTCATTACATTGTCAGCTTATAAAAAAAAACCCGAATAGTTTATTAGTTTTTTTTTAATTGTTTAGCATTATGGAAATGCAATATGTGTTAATTATTAAATTAATTGTATATTTATAGCCGGATTTTTCATATTTATATAAAAACAAATCAATATGAGGTTTATTTCATATATATCTAGTTATCTGTTGCTGTAAAGAGCGTGTTCATTTACTTCTGTGTGTGCAGATATTGTGTCCTATATGTTATGTTTAAATCGTTTTAAAGAAAATAAATTAATGGCTTATTTAAATCATTTCGACTATATAATTACAGTACAACCAGATAGATACATAATCACCTGATGTATTTGTTATTCATCAGACATAGCTTTAGCGTAATGGAAGGTGAGGGGGTTGAAGAGATTTCGTTTTTAGCAAAACCAAGACATTTATCGCTTTCTGAAGATATATGTCAACAAGGGGCCTTCAATTCTTTAATTTATCTAAGATGAATATGATGAAAAAACAAATTGAAACTATTTTGTTGTATGTTTTTACACAAAGGACAGATTCTAATACGGAGTATTTTTTCTCTCGAACATCTGCAATGGCATCCTGGTTAAACCCAAAATGGTTCAAGGTCTTTGTACAAACTGATGACTTAAGACAGATTATCCGTTAATAGACTTAATACCAATTCTGAAATACTTCATATAACGTCTTATTTCTTTGATAATCATGCATTTTTGTGCATATTTAAATTGTATGTTTAAAAAATAATAATACAATGCACAATATACTGTATGAAAACAAATCTGACACTGAGTTTTATATAAAATTTAAAAATGATGAAAGAAATTAAAATCAATGTTTGCTTAATCATTGAAATTCCATACAGTAAGATAATACAAAATGTTTTTCTTAATTAAGTGACTTCTAAATACAAATTGTGACTTTATGAACTGGTGTATTTCCGGTATTTTCTTTTAAAAGTTTCAGAAGATAAATTTTTGGCAGAAATTTGGATGATGTAAACCACATGCATTTGCCAGAAGATTTTGAGAAAGGTAATTTTTTTAAGGGAATTTTACATAAATTATGTAGAAGCTGTAGTGGACATATTTTCTAGAAAGAAAAGAAAAGAAAATAACCCCTAAATTGAGTCATTTGAGGCTTTTCTGACTAAAACTTAAAAAAATTCAAAATTAATGACGTTATATTTCTAATTTTTATATTTATGATCTGGTCTCTGCCAAATTCTTTCTTATAAAATGTGTACACTAATCATTAGCATTTTTTTTAAGTCAAACATTGCACGTTCTTAGCACATCCATTTTTTCTTTTTATCATATATTTCACAATGAAAACTAGAATTTTTCATTTAAACCCCTGTCTAACTTAACTGATAATTCTGAATAGGAGGATTATAATCTCACGATCATACACTTTCAAGCATTTGCCAGAGATGTACGATTCAAATGTAATGTAGGCGGAGTTATAAGTGGACCCCTGTCAACTGAAGCTTCCACTGGAAACTGACATCGTGTTATTATCTCCCAAAGTCAAGTCTAAAGTACTGTGACCTGCTGTGAGAGAAATATACGATTTATAATGAGACAATTGGGGGACAAAAGAATGTGGACAGGCCCCTAACGTGTGGGGCGGGGCGGCAAGCCTTGGTCACTCTTATTTTGTCAATAATGTGGGCTTCAGGAGGGTCCACTTTGAGAGGTTTTATTGACAGATGGAGAAATGATAGGCTGTTACCGGACCTAGCTTTTTTTATTGTGACTGATACAGAAGAAATAGGGGGCGTGGATAAGAACAGACTCGATTTTCTTCTTTTGTTGTAAATACTTGTCAGTATTCCTCAATGCTGACTTTGTTACTAGTACTTGGAAAATTTGAAAATATATTCAGTGTAATTTTTATTGGCAAACTTAAAAAAAGATACAAAATTACAATTTGTTTTTTACAAATTAGTTGTAAATCGATCTGAAATTAATTGAAAAACCAAAGGTCAGCAGATTCTTTTTATTTAATCCAAACAATAGCACGAAAAAGAATAAAATATTATATTTTTTTCTACCTTCTGAAAAAAATAGGTACAAGTTATATAATTTATATACTCTGATAAAATTTGAAAATGAATTTACTTTTAAGTAATATATTTATACATGAACTGATACTTCAGAGGAGATGTAAATAAAAGAAGCTATTTATTGTGTTACTATATTAATCCTATCAACTGTAAAAATATTATTTCTAGCAGTTTGCTCAGATCTTCTAGTCTGTCACCTTTAAATGAAGGACGGACATTTAATCGGCGAATGTCTCTTATTCTCCACACATTATATTTTACCTTTTATAAAATTTCTTTTTCTCTTGTCATGCCAGTGTTGCAAGTACATGTAAGACAAAACAAACTGGAGATAAATATGAGCAATGAGCTCACTAAATGATAACCCCGCCTCCCACATCAATATAGTGGCAGTATCCATGTTTTGCTACGGGAACCCAAAAATATGTGTTGGATCAAAAAGTAAAATAGGAGGTGTATAATGACAATATGTAATAAAGATTCTGTGAAAGTTTCATCAAATTTCGTTCAGTGGTATGAGAGGAGTTGCGGGTAAGAGATTGGTACCCCAAAGCGTAACGGACGGACAGACGGAGGGATGGACGGACGTAACGATTGCTATATACCCTCCCACTTTTCAAGCGTGAGGGTATAATAACAGTTCCCTGTTAGCATCAGAGCTTTGTTATTTTTTTATTGCATCAAAACAGATAAAGCCGATTTGTTGATTGTATTTTTAAAAGGCTTAAGTAACAAACTGATTAAAAATAAACGTATTATAATCTCCCGGGATCTTCTTAAAATACTTAGTAAGTGTGAATATAGAAAATCTTGATTTATTCATGTTTTATAAGTAAAATGAAAAAGTTAAACCGCATATATTTTAAATATTCCTTTAAAAGTTTCACAATAAAGGGATTTAAAATAGCAAAAAGTTGCATAGATGAATAACGATGATTTTAGAATGGGTACAGGATTTTTAAGTTCATAGAAAATGTACTATTTCCTTACATTATAGAAATTTATTATTCGCAAATATTTACAACCAAAAAAGATCCAACAATATATACCAATCCAGGCATCCATTTTTCATTTGTATACTCTGTCCTTCAATGAACCCCTCTCCATTTTGATCTGCCAGTGCCTTCACTTCGAGACCTGACTCCGAGGCCATAGCAGTAAGAGGAATTAACACTTAAATCTAGTCTCATTTTAACTTAACGAATAAATATTGAGACTTAGCTTAAGAGTTAGCTGGTCTAAAGTTTTTGGTCCTGAGGTTTGTGTCCTAGTTGTTTCCTTTTGAATGACACTAAAAACCAATACAATAAAAATTAAGGCGACCATTTCCTTCAAAATATTTTTTTCTGTCCCCATATCTTCTTTCAATCTGAGATAAGGAATTCTTACTCTATCTTTATACAGTGGAAAACTGAGAAGCTGACACTTTTTACATTGGGAAATGCAGAGCACAAGCTTGCCTATCCAAATTTTTTATGCAAAAGAAGCATCTGATGGTAGTTCGTGAAATATATAAATTTTGATAGATAGACAAGCTTGTGATCTATGATTTTTAAAACAAAATGTTATATAAATTACAGAAAATCGCATATCAAGGAGAAAAATCCAGAATATTTTGTTACCTTTTTTTTTATCTTTGTATATCCCATTCCTCAGAATCAATACTCATTTCAAAAGATGATGACAATGGGTTTGTAATGATGAACTATTGCAGCTGTCCTGGAGACATCACAAATCAGGAGATAAAAAGAGGTCTTAACCTATCTTGTCCAAAGCAGGTAACAGCATTGTCTTTGATTTTAAGGCTCATTTTAAAAAGTATTTTAGAGGCATTTGGATTTCGTTTTCTAAAAGTGGTAATCCAACTTATACTCATACTAGTAGTTTCCTTTCTAAAGAAAAATTCTTCAAAATTAAATGTCAGTTTTGAATCTTATTTCCAAACAATCAAAATGAATTTGAATTACCATATCTATATTGGATTTCGAAACTTCATAAAGATCTTAATTTACAAATACAAACAAAGATACATACTAGTACATAGCAGTAAATGTTCAATCAAGCTTCTTTCTTAACACCTCACTAAGATATTAGCAGAAGTGAAGGAGAAACTATTAGAGTACTGTGCAACAATACATTGAATATTCAAGAAAAGCTCATTGATATCATTGACAGCTGCTTTGTAAATAAAAATGAAACTCGTAAATTTACTTACCTTGTCATTGGCTATATGCAAAATTATTTTTGTTAAAAAACATTCTGATTGTACACGTAAGTACTCTGAAGTTGACATTAAAAAAATGCTTGAGTTTCTGATCGAGAATGTCTATGTGGTTTATGGAGACCATGTCTTTCAACAATCTATTGGAATTCCCACTGGTACCAATGGTGCCCTGTTATAATAAGAAGACCTATTTTGTATGCATATGAAGCAGATTTTGTACAAAATTTTATACGTGAAAAGAAGAAAACAATTGCTCTGAATGTTCAACTCGACATTAAGATTTATCGACGAGGTATTGTCAATTAACAATGGTTATCTCAATTCTAATGTCGATACGATGAATCCCGATGAGCTTGAGATTAAAGATACCACAGTGTCTGAAACATCTGTTTCATATTTGGATATTTTATTTGAAAAACGAAAGCAATGGTAATTTATCAGTAAAGCTTTGTGATAAACGAGATGACTTTTAAATCGTCAATTTCTGTTTCTTATGCAGCAATTTATATACCTTCATCACCTGCATACGGGGTTTAAATGTTCTCAGTTGATTTGATACACAAGAGCATGTTCTACCGATGTGTAATTTTTAAAAACGAGGTAAATTATTGACAAACTAGTTGATGAAAAAATAAAAAATAAAAGTAGTCTTGTTTAAAGTCATCATTTCGTAAGTTCTATGGTCGATACAATGGTCTTGTCAGCAAATACATGTTATCATTGAGTCAAATGCTGACTGACGTTATTCATACTAAATAGTGTTAGTCAATAATTTATACATTGAATTGACGACGGATTTTTTCTGTTATTTCCTAATAATGACAAGGAGCACACAGCGGGTGTGACCGGTTGGCAGGGGATGGTCATTCCTCCATGGCACCTGATCCCAACTCTGATGTTTTGGAGGTCCGTGTTTGCTCTATTTTGTATTGTTTTTGGACTTTTGATCTTGAATACTGTTCGTTATCTCCATATGTTTCATGTACTAGTTTGTTGTCATTGTAAAGTCAATACCCCCTCCTTTAGATTTATGATCTCTGTTCTGATACAATCACCACTGAAGATTCTCTGGCATTGCCAAAGCTCTAACTTTTTGAACTTGTTTTTGATTTTTATTGGTCCGCTTTGATTGTATTGTATATCATTGTTTATACTTTTTATAGAATGGAATTCCTGGTTATACTAATTAACTTATTATTAATTCTATTGTTTATGACATTGTTTAATAAATTACATTCAATTGGCACAATTTCATGCGTTAAAATTAACAATTTCATTATATCACATGACTTGAAATTACATCGATCAATAAAATAAAATTATATTAAATATATTCACATGATTAAAAATTAAGGAATTTACATGAGTAATATCAGATAATTTATTTATTTATTTAATATTTTTTATTTAAAGTCGGGCACATCAACAAATAGAAGATCAACAGATGATGTAGAGTCAAATGGCATGCTTTTGAATCTGTGTCAGACATTCTTGAGATTTCCCATACAGTAGATCTCTATATCTCGACAAAAAGTGGCTAAATTATGCAATTCAATTCACTTTATTACGTAATCATACATCTTATTGTATACAATACATGCAAACAGTAAAGCATAGAGCGGGTATTTTTTTAACAGTCAGCATGATAATTATACTATCAGTATCATGATGATGGAGAATGTACAAACCATTTCTTAAAATTTGTTATAAGGTAGTATGACATTCATTACGTAAGTAAAAAGCATGGTACAAAAACTTTCCCAAATTACAAAGGTCCTTAACATTATGTGCACATAACAACTGTATGAATTTAAACATAGATGATTTTTCCGAGTATATTTTTTTAATATAATTTACTCGTAAACCCTTGTATCGTGGTATCGTGGACACTTAAAAACAAAATGGAATTCGTCCTCAATTTCAGGAATACAAACCTCACATATTCGGTTTTCGCGCAAGATATTTCTATGGCGTCCACTTTCAATAGCTAAATTATGTGATGACAGTCTTAGCTTGCTAATTTGCTTTTTATAAATGGATGTAATAGGTTTTACGAAATAAAATTGTTGTGTGAGGTGGTCAAAATGTACTTGAATAACGTACATCTAGATGAACTATTGATATCAGAAAAGAGATTTTGTACATAGTTGTCAATAATTCTTTGCTTTATAATTGAGAAATGGCTGTTAAAACTAATTCTTTCTTGGTCAGTCCACATATATCCTAGACCAATTTCGAATAATTTATCTTTAATATTAGAAGCCCAGTTCGTTATCTTGTTCATTGGTTGTTCAATTTCCTGTAACAGTTTCTCATAAAATGATCTCAAAATACAGTTCTTACTTTGTAATATTTTGAACCAAAATTTAAAAATTCGGAAAATTCGTATAGTCTTCATACGCAGTCTACCTGTTTCGAAGTTCATCATAGATATTGCAATTGCAATAAAACTAGTAAAAAACGACAACTGCTTTGACTTTGAACCTCGAAAAAAAATGAATCAAGACAAAAAGCTCTAGAAAGTAATAATTCCTTGAGTCATAAAAACAAGAAAAAGTATGCAGGATAAATTACCACACAGAAGCTGATTATTCAAATATCAAACATTTTATTTTTTCATTCTACTTTCAATACTTATCAATTTAATTAAAAATAATATATTCATTTTTTAAATTATCTATTTTACTGTGCAGGTTTTTGTGAAACTCGACCCTTTTCTACGTTTTGAGTTTGATTGTTTTTAACTTGAATCATTTCAAAACATCAGATCAAAGATATATAGAACCTGCGATTATTTAAATTTGCCTCGAAAATGGAATGCCTGTAATTTGATTTATTTTTATGCCAACTTTTTCAACAGCAAAGTTCATTAATTTATATATTCGGAAAGAGTAAATCTTAAAAATATCTTTTGTGACTAACCACAATAATTATATATAAAATACATTTGATAACTCATTATCTGTGCGTAAACTCGATCAGTAGCGATTTCATTGTGTTTTACCCGCGGCAAAAACATATTTACAAACTATTATTTGGCATCATGTGAAATCATCCAGCTTTTTCTGTTTACACAAGTACATTATTGTTTTGCCATTAAACAATTTAGCAAGAAGATTGAGAAACAATTACTTTAGCTATGATTTCCTGAATAGCCATTCCAAATAATGATTGAATAAGAAGTGTTTTATTATTCGTGTATAAAACATTGAAAATGGCGAAAACTATATCGATCCTCAGACCACTGAGACGATATTCTGAGGAGATCGGTGATTTATTTCTCTAGAAAAGTAAAGTTAGATTTCAAAAATCTGACAATAAACATAGGAAGAGAAAAGCTACTGCAATATACAAACAAAAAAAAAACAAACAAATTAACTCAACGATTTAGATAAGAACAACGATCAGTCATACTGTCAATTAAATTTACCCGGTGACTGGTGACTGTAAACAAAGATTTACAATTTTGTTATACCACCAGAAAAAAAAATCAAAATTTGGATTGATAATCGCATTTTCAAGACGTAGAAAGCGCCTATAATTTTCACTTAAAAACTTAAAGATACATATGAAACGAATTTTCAATTTCCTTTGTTTTGGAAACAAATTCCTTAATAGGCAAAATTTAATATTTGAAAATTAAAGCATGTGCAACTTTGAAATATTTAATGTCAAATTCAGATAAAAATACATGTTTCTCCGTCTTTATTCAAATTCTACTGCAGGAAATTTCCTTTGAAGAAAATGGATCCTTGTCGTCGTATCAAACTTTAGTATTAAATTTCGTTTGACAGCTATCTAATAAAAATTAGTTTGTGTAAACTTTTCTCAAACTAACTGAGGCAATAAAAATTAAAACGAATTTTATTCAAATATTTATTTTTACAATGAAAGACGCTTGTCATATAATTTTTATCAAGCTGATTCGCATATTGGAACTTGATGCCATCAGCTCCAATTAGTAAACTTTCTGTAATGAGCGCTTTTACTTGCCTAATTTTTTCCCCGTAAAAACACCGACCAAATGTTTTATTCAAATTTGAATTTGCAACAATGAGTAAGGCGTGTTACAGCGGTGTAAAATGCATTAGACCATTTATGGAGAGGTTTTGAAGTTTGAAGCAAAGATTGTTATCATGAAAATATATTTTGACAGTTCTCATTAAAAATGTTTGTTTGGTTTCAATTGAAAGCAAATATCATGTATATTTCTAATGTACTCTTTATTTAAGGAGATTATTTCTTTCCCGCCCCTACCATTGAGAGCTTCTTGTCGAATGAACAATGACGACTACGTGTGGGTTTTTTTTTCGAGGGCGCCTCTCAAAGAAAGGTTTCTGATCAGGACGGGTATCGCCTACATGTATTGGTCAAGTTCCATGGAGTCCGTATATTCTTTATTATTAATTTATTGAAAATATAGAAATGTTAAAAAAAGATATGTTTCTTAAAGAGGTTCGATTCTGATATTTAGTATTATACTGTTTTTGTCAAGTATATATACTAGTTTCTACACACATGGCTTAACTAAAAATCAAAACAAAAATGGGGGTCAATATGCTTATTTTGGCGTTACAGTACATTTAATATTACCTTTTTGCATAAAAAATCACATCTTAAAAGGTTTTCCCTCAAATGTTTTTATCCAAACAAATCAAGGAACAAAATAAACTATTATAGTCTATTTAGAAAGACACTTTAAAATTGTGACAAAGAAAAGCGTATTAGATGTGGTAATACGTAAATTTTTATTGGAAATTTCAAATTAAAAAAATTGGTAATTCCAACATTAAAAATGCAAGTTCTAATTTAAATTTTGGCTTTCTAACTTTTATCATGACTTTTGCAACTTTTTTCTTAAATTTCCAACTTTAATCTTAGCTTTTTAACTTTTTTCTTGGCTTTTCTTATTTTCGTCAGGGCTTTTCCAACTTCTATCTTGACTTTTCCATCTATAAACTTAGTTATTCCAAGCATTAAACAAAGTCGGTAATTCAAACTTTAGAGAAAGCACTTACACCTTAAACTTGACTTTTCCAAATAACCAACTTGGAATACCGGTAACCATCTTTTAAAGCTGGAAAAGCCACTTCAAGGTTGCCAATTTTAACGTTAACTGAGGTTTTTTAAAAAATGCGGAAGGTGAAGATAACGCACTGTGAGTTTCCAAGGTTTTATTTCGCTACTTTTATTTAAAAATTCCGTATGTGTTAACCTGAGAGTTTATAGCCATATGTTAAATTGTAAAAAATAATAATAATAATAATAATTATAATATTTCTGGGAAACACATTTAATATCTATTTCTTTACCCACACGTACTCATAATTTACAAATCTACCTGCACGTACTCATGATTAATAAATATATACATATGTACTCATAATAAACAAATATATACTTAAGAAATGATAGTAAACTATATGAAAATTGCTGTAGAGTAATAAACAATTAATTATCGGTATCTAATTATCAAAGTGTTTATAGAATTAACCTTGTTACTATTCTTTTTATTTACAGTGGTATTTCCAGCGAAGCAATTGCTTTGAGCAATTAAAAAAATCGCAATTATCATGACTCATGTGTTTTAACCGGGTTTTCCGAAGGAAAATTTCGGTTATTGAAATTATGAAAATGGCGGTCGGATGGCTCCCAAAAGGGTACTCCTATATATCCAAATGCATTGTATCTCTCCTTTAACAGTTTTAAGACAGGAACTTTTTCGTTTTGCAGATCAATTCAGAGAAATGCTTACTGCTTGGATTTAATTTTTTTGTTTATTACTAGAAATGAGAAAAAATGTTTAAGATTGCAATATCTGAAATAAATTATTAAAAGATTTTAAACAAAAGGGATATACTAGTAAAGGCTCTGTAAGTGAGATAAAAAAGTGTTTCACTTAAATATTTCAATAAATTTTATTTTACCTGATACCAAACATATGACTCCTCTCCCTTCTCAGATATTTTTTTCCGTTGCAGCTTTGTTTTTGTTTAATTGCTGGCTTTTTTCATCATAGAGGAATTTGAAATTTTACTGCTTTATTTGAGTGACTTTGTATTTTGAGATTATCCCTAAATGCACACCTATTGCGCCATTGTGTGGTCTGCTACATCCAAACATTTGGCTCTATTCTTTATGTGTGGGCTAGCTTTCTTAATAAAACGATTAAGTAACAAACGAATATAGCTTTGTGCATATTATTTGTTTCTTCTCAACACATATAAACGAATATTACACTGCCGATCTTCAGATCCTCGCTATTAATTTATAGGGTTCAGCGGGTTTAGTTTTTCTCTAATTTTCTTTCTACCTCATTTTATGTCCACCTAACATGAACAAGAATTCCGTATGGTTTCAGACATGTGTGAATTGGGGTACCGTAATTAATGAAAATAATATAATAATGCTTATGATTTTAATATGTTATTGCAATCTTCAGTGGTTTAGAAATGTACACATATGGCGGGGTGAGAGATGGAACTTTCTATGGCTTGGTTAAGAAAGTACATATTTAATCAGTGTATTCTGTATATAAACCTGGTGTACTTTCTGTCTTTTCATATTCCATTGTCAATTCTCAGTTAGTATTGGTCCCTTGTCTAGGGCCGTTTGTTTATGGTATCATGAGTTATTTGTTTTCTTTATTTTATCAATTTTTACTTATTATCATATATATTCATTATATTGATACTGAATGGACACAAAGATACCAAAAGTTTTGCGTCAGTTATTTAACTTTCCTGAAAATTTATATGTAGCGTAATTATAACAAGCAAATTCAAAGAAGTGTGGTCCCCCGCTTTCGGTGTCTTTGTGGGTGAGATGTCACTTTTAATGACAAACTGAGTCAAATATGAAAGCCCTATCATAATTATGCCATTTAGAAATAAACATCGAAATTAAATTTTTAAAAAATAAGGTCAATCGTGAAAGGTCAAGGTCAAGGAGTCAAAAAATCAATGCATGCTCGGAAATATCTTGTCACAGGCAATGCACATTTCAAATATGAAAGCCCCATCTCTTCTCAATCAAAAGTTAAAAGGAACAAGAAGTGTTTGTGAAATACTGATGACCCAGTATGGCAACATAGGGAAGATTAGATTTTTATTAGGCCTAAATGCAAATTCAATATATTGGTACCCAAAAAGGGTCTTCTCACAAGAAATACGATTGTGAAATATGAAAACCCTAGCACCATCTGTTCAAAAGTTATAGCCATTGATAAGTTTTTGAAAGGTAGGTCAAACTCCAAGGTCAAAAGGGTCAAAGTTATTGGTTTCTTGAGAAAGGTCTTGTCACAAGTATTACATATGTGAAGTGTGAAAACCCTAGCCCTTACCGTTCGAAAGTTATTGCCAATGTTAAATACTACAAAAATTAGGTCAAACTCCACGGCCAAGGTCAGAGGGTCAAATTCTTGATATTTAATAAAAGGTATTGTCACAGGGATTATATATATTTCCAACTTTATATTTGAAGAATGAAAGCCTTAGCCCTAACCCTTCAAAAGTTATGGTCCATGTTTATTTTTATAAGTAGGTCACACTCCAAGGTCAAAGGGTCTAACTTCTTGGTATCCAATGAAAGGTCTTTTCACAAGGATTATAAATGTGAAGTATGAAAGCCCTAGCCCTTGTCATTCAAAAGTTCAGGCCCAATAAAAATGTTTAAAAAGTAGGTCAAACTCCAAGGTCAAAGTCAAAGGGTAAAAGTGCTTGATATACAATGAAAGATCTTGTCACAAAAATTAAATGTGTGAAGTATGAAAGTCCTAGTCCTAACTCTTCAAAAGTTCATGCCAAGGTTAAAGTTTTTAAAAAGTAGGCCAACTCCGAGGTCAAGGTCAGAAGGTCAAAGTTCTTGTTATCCAATGAAAGATCTTCTCACAACCATTACATAGGTGAAGTATGAAAGCCTTAACCCTTACCGTTCTAAAGTTATGCCTAAGGTAAAAGTTTTTTTATAAGTACAGAAATTTCCAAAGTCAAGGTCAAAAGGTCAAAGTTGTTGGTATTATATGAAAGGTCTTGCCACAAAAAATACATATATGAAATATGAAAGTCTTAGTATCTACCATTTAAAAGTTATTGCCAAAGTAAAAAGTTAAAAAAAATTGTGTAAAAGTGGGTCAAACTCCAAGGTCAAGGTCAAAAGGTAAATTTGGTGGTACCCAAAGAAAGGTCTTGTCACAAAGAATACACATGTGAAATATGAAAGAAGTCATAGCTCCACTAAATCAAAAGTTATGGGCAAGGTTAAAGTTTTTGTGACGGACAGACGGACAGACTGACAGACGAATGCTAACTTGTTTCATCACTTGAGCATTGCATTGTCATAATTTAGGTAGCAGTTGTCGGAACAGGTGATCAATCATTTTTGCTTTATGAATTACAATAGATATGTTCAAATTTAATAATATATATATTGACGTAGAGACAAGATTAGATATTGATACAAGGCGTTTAATTCCTGTACAAATTGATACATCAAAAGCAAATTCATGTCGTCCACAAAATGTAAAAAAAAAATCCTATGCATAAAAACTTCTTTCTTCTCCAAACATACAGAATGTAGATAAATATACTCGCAAACCTATATATTTTTTCTTTTGTATATACGTGTACCTAGAAAATTTGGGTACCAACATATTTGTGTGATTTTACAGATGTGTGAAAACTTCAGGTTAATTTATGTTTTTAGATGATATTTAACACCTCTTGTTTTATCTACCGACTGCACAACTTGATTTTTTCTTCATAATTTTTGTTTTATTGTAATTATAGCTTTTTAAGTAATATGAATCGTGAAATTGGGTGCAATCCTTCCACTTACCTCAAACCCGAGTTTCTCTTGTAAATAGAATCGACATTATGGGAAAAGGTAATTATTATATGTCTCTGGTCGTTTTTTATGAAATTCAGATTTGAGTGATTTTTTTTATAACCGAAATTGTTTGTGAAAAATTTTGCTCTCCGTATGGAAGCTCGTGGCCAAATATTTTTCAAATGCGAGTCAACTCAAACGTCAGGAAATTAAAAAGGGTTGTACCCAGAAAAAAAATCATTTTTCACAAGAAATACAACTGTGAAATTAAAGGCCCTAACCTGGTCAGTCAAAAGAAATATAATCAATGTTTAAGTTTTTCAAAGGTGGATCAACTCCAAAGTCAAGGTAAAAGGGTCAAAATTATTTGTCGTTCTCAAGGAATACACCTGTATCCTAGAAATATGGAAACCCAATCTCAAATCATTCAAAAAATTTGCCTAAGGTTAAAGTTTTTCTCCTAAAGTTGGGCAAACTCAAATGTCTAAACAAGACCCTGCAACATCCGTTAAATGTTATATATATATGACAACATGTCCAACAATTTATTTTTACAATAGCTACAAAACTATACGGTTTGTAAAGTTAAAAATTTTACAGTTTATAAATATTTCATTGATCAACAAATGGAAAGTATCATTTGATAACATTGAATACTTTGAAAAATTATTATCGAGAAAATTCTTTTTAAATAAAAATGCATTTACATGTATTTTTAAAAGATACACCTAGTTATTATTTTCATACTTTTAGTGAAAGCCATCATTGCAGAAACAATATATGTTTATTTATGAAGGGCAAGTTGGACTTTGATAGCCTCCGGAAAGTTGTTTTCCATGTTTATTTTGTCCAATATTAAAATTTTAAACCGAAAGAAGATTGCAAATGGCGGATTTTAAAGGGGTCTTGTCTTTATACATGTCATGCTTTCAATAACAGCCTTTCAGAGACCATTCACGTCCAACTTGCCCTTCATTGATAAACATATATAATTTCTGCAATGATGGCTTTCACTAAAAGTATTGAATTAAGCAAATGCATTTTTTTAACTATGCAAATTTTTTAATATAATTTTTTGGCAAAAAAAATTTTTTTTTTAAAATATTTGTTTTCAAATGATATTTTACGTGTTAACAATGATTTATTTACACTGTAAAAGTTTTAACTTTATTCCTCACATAGTTTAGAAGCTTTTGTAAAAATAAATGTTTGGACATCTTGACCTTTGGCAAAACCTTAAAGTTCACTAAAAATTTGCAAAAGGTACAGTTCCAGTCAATCAAAAGTTATATTTTTGCGGACAAAGTAAATACTATTATTTGCCCCCTGGATCCTCGGTTACGGAGCATAAAAATCACAGAAAATTTATACATCAAGTATGACTCTTATGTTTACCAGGCATGCAAGAAATTGCAATACCACGCTTTTTCTCAAGATCGAATCCAAAAACTTAATAAAATTTCCAAGATGCTTTGAAAACATTTGCAGTAGCTAAAATGTCAAGACTAATTCCCAGCGCTGATGGATGAATAACTGAAAAATCTGTTGTAGAAGTATATTTGGAGGACTGTTTTTCCCATTATTGATCCCCGAGGTGTTCCCACCGAAATATCAACCGTTTGTAATCCAATTAGTCCTGGAAGTTTATTAAATTTTTGCACCTTAGCCGTGCCATTAATTATACTTTCATTATGCTAGTCGTTCCTCGGTGGTTAAAGATTCTTCGTCTAATGAATTTATAAACTGTTTAGCAATCACAGTTGGGACGAGCTGGAAGAGTTTCGACGGAAGGCGTTGAAGATGAGCTAAAGAAGAGTGTCGCTTCTACCCCCGTCACCTAAGTGTTAATCGTGTTAGTGTAATTTTTGTTGTGAGAAACGCTGAGAAACCATCGCGTAAACAAAAGATACTAGTTCTAGAAGCCCGTACTTGTATTGATATATTGGTAACGAATGGCACGAGTTGGAAAATGATGAGCCTTCTGTTGTCGGCTTTCATTGATTACAATTGTCTGAGAGTTGCTGTACAATAGAAATTTAATTTGTTTTATGACGACCAAATTTAAGTTACGGCTGAAGATGAGGGTCTATAAATATGAGAGTGAGAGAATGTTACATAATTTCTTCATTTAAAATAGGGACTGGTTTCTGCATTTTCTTGTGCATTTTTAAGATTTGAAGGTACTGGTTTCAAGTTGTCAAGAAAATATGCATATGACAAGATTTGATTGACAATAAACTGCTTGATATCCTATTCTTAGGAACTAAAAAATTCATGCTTTGTAAAATTTATTGATGAACATATATTTGTTACATTTTCAGGTCCCAACATAATGTTTCAGGAAAAGTCTTAAATTGATCTTAAAATTATGGTAGGTGCTTTACTTTACAATTACTGGCACAGTAAATCCATAATGTCGAGACATGGCGGAGAAAGCATCGTCCGTCAGGAAAATGCGAAAGGCCTGTCAAGAAAAAAAGTACTCAATTACGAGGGAGGATGCTTCCAAAAAATCATTTAAATGTATATTTTAATTTTAATCAGTTCCCGCCATTATATGGCTGAACAAATATTGCCGACTATGTGTACAACAACAAAACCAATTAGTCTTAATTAGTTCCCTGCATTAATGTATATAGGTAAAGTTTTGATAACTATTGCATTTAATGAAAAAAAAGTAATGTACTGTTTACAATATTGAATAAAAATACATACTGCGTTGTTTTTGAGATAATCTACTTGGGTATCGAAAACATCGAAACCTTTAACCATCACGTGATCAAATATGTATCCAACCGCTGAGCTGGTCTTGGAACAGACGCCTATTTCGGGTTTCCGGACCAGGGCGTTTCCGCAGCAGTAAGAGCAATCAGCTTCCCTGTGTTTGAAAGAATCGGATACTGGATCTTGGTATCCGAAGTCTCGTAAGACTTCCAAATTCCCAGAAAATTGTGATGCAATACTTCCCTTAGTTATGTCGGGACTGGCGTTTAGGTCGCCTAGGATGATAACTTTAGGTACGTTCTGTAGTCTCGCATATAAGGCTTCAAACTCAAAGAAGTTCTTCTTTTCATAACTTTTGAATGTGTTTCCAACTTTATTCATAAAATAAGAATAAATTAGTATTTTTGCAATGCTTAATTGATGGTTTTATTTTATCTTCTGTTTTTTAAATTGACTTAGAAAACAAACAATATTTCATGATTTACAGTTTGATTTCAATCAGACTGCATGATTTATCATTAGAATTTAATACGATATTCTACAAACCTTCAACATATTCGTCACCAAATTTCTCCGTTAAGTGTGTGCAGACGACCCGCCCAATATGATGAACCTGTAAAAGATATTTGATCGGAGAAAATGTTACTCGACTTTGCTTCCATTCGATTTGCTGTTAAGTGCTCATAAAAACCTTGCATATTTTCTTTAGAAAGCTAACTTTGAAAATAAATGTATTGATATAATGATTTATTAAGAGTTGTGTTATTGTACCTATAGCAATTCGTTTCTGTCAACTTAAATCATGAGTTAACGTCATCTTTATGAAGCGAATTTTAAATTCTGACTTACCAGCAATATTTCGAGAAACTCTCGTTTACTAGTTTGCGATAGTAAATTTAGATTTTGACTTGCCAGCAATTTCTGATATCTTGTCTTGAGATATTCTTTTTTTTTTTACTAGTATGCGATTTAATTGAGCAAAAATCCCTAGAGTTTTCAAGTCTATTGAATAATATTATCCTAAGTAAGTGTAGTGAAACATATAGATATACATGTAACGAACAGTAATCAAGATCAAAAGTTAAAACAATACAAAATAGGAGCAGAGCAAACGTAGGTGGGATCAGGTGCAATGGAGGAGTGGGCATCCCCTGCCGACCGGTCACACCCGCCGTGAGCTCCTTTTCATGATCGGGAAATAACAGGAAAATCCGTCGACAATTCAGTGTATAAATGAAAAACGTCAGTCAGCATTTGACTCAATGATAAATTGTATTTGCTGACAAGGTCATTGTTTCGACCATAGAACTTACGAAATGATGACTTTAAACGAAACTGTTGAAATTCCTGTTTCATTATTTTGTTTGTCAAAAATTTACCTAATTTTAGAAATTGTTCATACTTAGAGCATGCTCTTGCGCATCGAATAACTGAGAGATATAAACCCCGTATGCAGGTGATGAAAGTATATTGCTGCATAAGTAATTGAATTTAACAATTGAAAAGTTAGAATCAGCACATTTATCATAGATTACCATTAATGTCTTTTTCAAGTAAAATATCCAAATACGAAACAAATGTGTCAGACTCTGTGGTGTCTTTTATCTCAAGCTCACCAGGATATATCGTATAATTAAGAATGGAAATTATTATTGTTAATTGACAAAACGTCGTCGATATACTAGTATGTAAATGTCGGGTTGAAAGCCACAGCAAGTGTTTTCTTCTTTTCATGCATAAGATTTTGCACTTATTGTGCTTCATCTGATTCTGATTCGTCGAGAAACATTTGATAAAAAACACTACTACCCGCTGAATAATGAAGCCACGCCCTCCTGCGTAGCAACAGTCAACATTGCTTGACGACGGGTGGTATTCCAAAAAATAGCGACTGAAACGAACAGTAATCAAGATCAAAAGTTAAAACAATACAAAATAGGAGCAGAGCAAACGTAGGTGGGATCAGGTGCAATGGAGGAGTGGGCATCCCCTGCCGACCGGTCACACCCGCCGTGAGCTCCTTTTCATGATCGGGAAATAACAGGAAAATCCGTCGACAATTCAGTGTATAAATGAAAAACGTCAGTCAGCATTTGACTCAATGATAAATTGTATTTGCTGACAAGGTCATTGTTTCGACCATAGAACTTACGAAATGATGACTTTAAACGAAACTGTTGAAATTCCTGTTTCATTATTTTGTTTGTCAAAAATTTACCTAATTTTAGAAATTGTTCATACTTAGAGCATGCTCTTGCGCATCGAATAACTGAGAGATATAAACCCCGTATGCAGGTGATGAAAGTATATTGCTGCATAAGTAATTGAATTTAACAATTGAAAAGTTAGAATCAGCACATTTATCATAGATTACCATTAATGTCTTTTTCAAGTAAAATATCCAAATACGAAACAAATGTGTCAGACTCTGTGGTGTCTTTTATCTCAAGCTCACCAGGATATATCGTATAATTAAGAATGGAAATTATTATTGTTAATTGACAAAACGTCGTCGATATACTAGTATGTAAATGTCGGGTTGAAAGCCACAGCAAGTGTTTTCTTCTTTTCATGCATAAGATTTTGCACTTATTGTGCTTCATCTGATTCTGATTCGTCGAGAAACATTTGATAAAAAACACTACTACCCGCTGAATAATGAAGCCACGCCCTCCTGCGTAGCAACAGTCAACATTGCTTGACGACGGGTGGTATTCCAAAAAATAGCGACTGCGCGGAATTTATGCGCGCACGGTTCACTGTATTATGTATTTGTATAAAACATTCAGGATAATATAATAAATATAGCATGTAGTTGAGTGTAACATTGAAAATTTTCACCCCTCGAAAACCATTGTCAACCTCGGCTGCGCCTCGGTTGACAATGGTTTTCTTGGGGTGAAAATTTTCAATGTTACACTCAACTACATGCAATATTTATATAATATTTATAAACTTTAGTTTAATATTTAATCTGTATTTCTCAATACAAAACCTACTGAAATACCATTTAAACCTTTATTTCTTGAAAAATCCATTTTAATATTTCTAGTAGAAGAGAGAATGTTATGATCAATACTAAATTCATTGGTTTCTATTTCTACCTGTGGAGTTTCTTTTGTCCTCAGTCTTTATTTTCTTTGATCAATTTGAAAAGCAACAACGCTTCAAGCAAAATATTTTTTGCCAAAGCCTATTCTACCTAGGTAATAAAAAAAATGCTTCGTTCTACCTCTACATCTAGGTAACCACGTTGCACAATCTCTGAGGACTTTTCCCTTCCTGCCTTATCAAAGGATTTGGTTGGATGATATAGACCGCGTTGATGATTTAGCAGGCTGTATTTACTGAGGAGAAGTAACCCTGTTGGGTTGAAGGCGTATGTTGATTTTGTACACTCTGCGAAGTTATCCTCCTCCGTGCCTTGGAATATACAACCAAGACACGTCTCTGACATTTTTTGCAAGATATTTTTTATTTTGCAGATATCCTCGATGCATTTGAAAATTTTGGTTCTTTCAGATGAGTAGTGGCATTTTTTAAATTCACACTCGTTGATTGATTTTAAGATTATGGCATCTTGTTCATCACAGGGTGGATGGAGTTTATGGGAAGCATTGTAATGCCCAGTGCTATCGTGCAAAAAGCTGTAGGAATACTGAAAGTTGAATGCTGTCTTCCTTACAATGGCTTCCAGATCCCTTGCATACCATACACCCTAAAGGAATCATTAAACAATTAACTGTAAAAAGTTTGATGATGAAATAGTTTTCAAAGGTGTGAAATATATCAGACATTTGCATGGATTAAGTCATGTTAACCTTTGTAATATTTTCGCCGTCTTGCTATGATATGAATATGATTTTTTTTCTTCAAACTAATTCAGATGACGTATTAAACTAGACAATTTTGAAGATCTACAATTGATTGGTCTTCATAAAGTTTTCCATGCCAATAAGTTTTCAGTCAAATTCATTGGACAAATTGAATTTAATGTTACATGACAAAAAATCTACAGTTCATACTATAACCTTTTAGCTCATCTGAGAAAAGGCTCAAGTTGATGTCATTAACTTTTCACATTTTTATCCAATTTTTTTTTAAATGCCACAAAACATCATTGGGTGAAAGGGATTCATTTGTTCATATGAAGGGCCGCGTACTCTTTCGAGAGGAGATATCTTTTTTTAAATAAATGAAAATTTTATGGCATCTTTTATAAACATTTTCTCTAGAGATACTGGGCCAGAAAAATTGAAATTTTTTCGAAAGCTTTATTACGAGGAGGTTTTGGCCCTTCATTTGAACAAACCGGAATCCCCTTCACCCAAGGATCTGCGAGAAGTTTGGTTAAAATTGGCCCAGTAGTTCTGGAGAAGATTGTAAAAAGTTAACGACGATACGACGACACCAAGGTAAGCTTAAAACATGAGGGAGAGAGAGGGAGAGAGAGATATCTGAATCAATTAGATAAATTCTACCATGACTTTTAACCCTTTAGCCCTCTGAGCAAATTTTTCTTGTTCGTTATTTTTCTTTGTTACTTTATTAATGTTATTTTATTATGATAATTTTTTGGTATTATTGATTAAGAATCTTCTCTGGGTTATAATTCGATTTCTTCAAATCATGACTCTTGGTATTAGGGTGGGACCACTTTTGGTAACTATATTTTATATAATGACATGGAGGGAAAAAAATTCTGTGGGAAAATATTCTTCTCCAGAACATAAAAGTCTTCATAACTCATAGTTTTGTTCCTATCATCAATTAGAGTTAGGCTGTGGCTTCTTATTCTACGTAGTCTTGTTATATTAAACTTTTATGTAATGATTCCTGCTTATCTCTAACTATAGTGTTCAGGTGAGCAATGTGGTTGATGGGACTTTTGTTGACTTTATTTTGATTTCTCTACCTGCAGGCACAACACTTCTGAATCCTCATTTTCCTCCATTGTCCTGATCTGAGCATCCCGTCGATTAGTATACGAACAGGAAGTTGGATGACGCGTTTTGAGGTTACCGGGAGGGCAGACGGAAGGTGAAAGGTCACAGTTGTAGGTAGACATGTAAACGACTGATTGTCGGCCAGCCTCAAATTCTTCTGCATCGATTATATCTTGGTCTCTTGTCATAGCCGGATGTATCACACAATAAGATATTAGTATCACTGCTTTTCTTAGGTTCAAAAACATTTTTACACTGAAAATAAAAAGAAATGTAAGAATTTCCATTCTTTAATTTCATCAATACTGGACAACTGTGGGTTATTAACTAGACAATTGGTTTGATATTGAATAAGGAATATTTCATTTCATTGGTTGAGTATAGGCCTGTATACTTTTCCGTGCAGTATTTTTAAGAACTACGTGATAAATTGACGGTATACATAATTCTAATTCCTGCCTGACCTCAGCCCTTTTAGTATTGGATCATGTCTACAAATTATATAGATAAGTCTGCATCTTTACCCCCTGGAAAGGAGAGGGTACCCATTCGATACAATGTATTGGCTTTTTTTATTTGAAAATACTTTATTGCAATAAATAAATACAATGGGATTGACCTTACATGTGTATTTAAAAAAAAAAGGTAATAACTTTTGAATTAGAGAACTTCAGGCTTTCATATTTTATATATATTCGTAAATTACCTGTAACAACGCATTAGATAAAGCTTTATCTTTTAAGAAATTATAACATTGATTCTGAAATTTTTCTTGCTTATCTTGTATTTTAATTTTGTATCTTAAGGGCAGACAAATAGGGTGTATGAACAAAAAGAGGCCCAGGGGCCACATCGCGCAGCTGAGCAGCTGGCTAGGTAAAATAAAAAATCAGTTCCGTATTGAAAAGTTTAAATATAAATCGGGTACAGAGGCGAGGGGGTTAAACAAACTTAAATCTTTACTTCCTGAAGGATGCTTTTGAATTAATATGACACATAATGGCTTTGTTGTTTTTAAGATGAAAATTATCATTGACAAAGCCTTTATATTCCTTTGTTATGATCCACACTAATGGCTCCTCTATTCTCGCAATAGTCACGACAAGAACAAGTTTAAATTTACATTACCTTCTTTAATGCTTTTATGTTGATGATCAATCATGGCTTTGTTGTTTTTGTGAAGAATTATAGTTGTTATTCCCATGCATTTCTACGTAAAACCTTGATCACCCATTGTTGCCCCACTCTTCCAAGAAGGATCATGATTTCAACAAATTGAATCTTCACTACTTGAGGATGCTTCCATATAAGTTTCATCTTTCCTGGCCAAGTGGTTCTTGAGAAGAAGATTTTAAAGATTTTTCGCATGAATTCCTATGTTGAAATTTGAAACCCCGTTGTAGACCCACCCTATCCCGGCGGACATGATTTGAACAAACTTGAATCTACACTACATCAGGATGCTTACACATGAATTTTATCTTCCCAGACCCAGTGGTTTTTGAGAAGAAGATTTTTTAAAGATATTTCCAATGTATTCCTGTGTTAAAATTTGATTCCCAATTGTGACCAGACCCCACCCCTGGGGTCATGATTTGAACAAATTTGATTTTTTCACTACATTTTCATGCTTCCACTTAAGTTTAATCTTACCTGGTCCAGTGGTTCTTGGTTTTCAAAAGATGCCATTAATTGTTCACTAATTCAGAATTATCTCCTTTGGAAGAGTTGAAGGCCCTTCATTTGAAAAAAAATTGAATCTCCTTCACCCAAGGATACTTTGTGGTAAGTTTGGTTGAAATTTGCCCTGTGGTTCTTGAGAAGAAGATGAAAATGTGAAAAGTTTACAACGACGACGATAATAACAACGCTAACAACTACAGACAACGGACAAATTTTGATAAGAAAAGCTCACTTGAGCCTTCGACCGAGGTGAACTAAAAAGTTAAAGTTAAAATTTGCCTTCAATAAAAGCATCCCAAATACCAAGGCACAAAAGCTTGTTGCTTGCTTTTTGAATTCAAAAGTAAATGCAAAATAAACTCATCGTATAAATAAACTCTGAACAAAAAAATTTGAATCTATTTTTCCAGACAAACTCCCAATTAACAACCAAGCTTTACGGTATACGTGATTACTTCTACTTTTCAATTGTTAAGATCCTTTTCTTATGTAGCAATAATTCCTTATCACCTGCATACGGGCTTTATATCTCTCTTGATTCGATACGGAAGAGCATGCTCTGCGTATGAGTATTTTCTTAAACGAGGTAATTTATTGGTAAATAAGTTGAGGAAACAAGAATCGCAGTCTCGTTTAAAGCCACCATATTTCAAGTTCTGTGGCTGATACAATTACATTTTCAGCAAATACAATCTATCATTAAGTCAAACGCTGACTGACTTTTTTTTTTTATACTAATTGTAAATTCATTATTTACACTTCATTGTATTGGAATTTTTTTCTGATATTTCCTTATCATGACAAAGAGGACACGGTGGGTGTGCCCGATCGCAGTAGACGCTCGCTCCTCCATGGCATCTGATCCCACCTCTGATGTTTTAGATGTCCGGTTTTGCTTTACTCCTGAATTATATTATTTGAATAGACTTTTGAGCTTGGAAACTGTTCGATATCTCCATATATTTCATGTTACCTGCAATGCTACACAGATGCTTTATCATGATCTAACCTTAAACCTTCGCTCCTTTCCGTATGAGGAAGGTATGACAGCGAATATGTCATTTCAAATATGCAGAAAAAAATCGTTTGTATAACTTAATTTTTTTTTAGGTTAAGCCTATATTCTTTTCAGTGTAATATGCTAAAGAATTTTATGAAAAGAAAATCGTCGGAGCGATTAAGAAATAGGTTTATAAGATATTTTTAAACGTCAAAGCGATTTCAAAAATTGTATATACGAATATTGTTGATCAATTTGAAAATCGTATTTATAATTTGAAGAATTACGTCCTTACAGTATTTCAGTTCGTTCGTACGATTTTCTTAAATGCTTATTTTCTTTTCTTTAATAAATAAGTATATATTTAGGCATTTTTAAAGTGGGGGTCACAGGGGAAACTTTTAAAAAACTTTGACATTCAAAAAAGAAATTGTTCAACTCGCAAAGCCTATTTCGTGTGAGGTTTTTTTTTCATTCGTCACTACATTACATGATACTTCGGATTTGACTACACTGTAACAAAAAGTAGAAGGGATGAGTGTGTGTGTGAGGGTGTGTGTGTGAGAGGGGGTGTGTGTGTGTGTGTGTGTGTGAGAGAGAGAGAGAGAGAGCAATCTTTTCATTAAACAATAAAAAGTAATGTTTGAAAAATTGCTGCCCCCCACCTTTGATACTATGTGCGTGTATTTCCTGGAAGTACCAAAAATCGTCTTCGACTACATGTATCAATACATAGTTTTTAAAAATATATAATACAATATAGTGTCCTAGCATGTTACTTTTTGCCTAAAGGCTCAAGCAAAAATTTAATCTTTTTATTTTATTTTACTTTTTTTTTTTTTAGATATTTTTAAAATGAGAACCGAATTCAAGAAAGTTTCATTAAAATATAGATGCATGTAAACGGTATTATCAATAAAATAAAAAGGCATCGGTGGTAACATCAAGTAAGTTGAAAACTACCAAGATTTATACACTGTAACATCGAAACGTTTGTCTTATTTGTTGGTTTTCTTTTCAAAAATGAAAAAAAAATAGACATACTAGAAATATTTCTTACCTACCTCCTTTACAATTCTGATCACAGTGAAGAGAAAAGCGAGGGAGCTGTCGCTCTTATCGACGAATACAATTATTGTTTTGATGACTGTAACCTGGTCAAAGGCTAATGTTTTTTATAACGACATAAAAAAAGATTTGTGAACATGTTTTATTTTTCTGTCTATTGAAATTTCACGTTTGAATATAGTATTACTTTACAATTATATGCAAATTTAGACAATTTATTGTACTTTGAGTCTTGTATCCGGACGTTGGTGAAGGACTAGTTTTTTTTCCCAACTTCATATGTCTCAAACATCATAAAAGGCCCTGTAACGAGAATTGAATCCGAAACCTACAGTTCACGGGGCGCTTACTACTTGACCACCAGAGCTGGCTGTGTAACGATACAAAAAGGAAATGCCATGTTTATCAAGGCAAAGAAATGGAAAACGAGAATTCGAAAAAAAGTTTTTGGGAAAACAATCATTTCTGGTTTTTCATCTGTTAATTAGAAAAAAGCAATAGTTGAAGTGCAAAACAAACAGTACATGTATTTGAATGGCAATTTCTTTTTACATGATATTTTATCAATAAATTCACATGTGAAGTATGAAAGCCCTATCATCAACTGTTCAAAATTCATGGCCAAGGTAAAATTTTGTATTTTTGTTAAAGTGGGTCAAACTCTAAGGTCAATGTCAAGAAGTCAAATTTGGGGGTACACGAAGAAATATTCTGTCACAACGAATACAGTGAAATATGAAAGCCATAGCCCCATCCACTCAAAGTATAGAAAAGGTTAAAGTGTTTGCGGACAGACAGATAGACAAACAGACAAATAAACAGATAGACAGACGGACAAAACTATATACTTATATCCCGAATCTTCGATTAGAGAGCATAAAAGTATGGTTAAAATTTCGTTTGAAACTTTAAAGGAATTCCCTATCTTGTTTCCCCAAAGAATCTTAGAAAAAAAATTACAAAGTCGTTCGGTTCATGCCAGTTTCACAACAAATTTTCTTTATGTGCATTTTACGTGGGAAGACAGAGTTCAAGAAACCGAAATAGTTTGTTTTCCTTATCCTAAAAAAGAGTTAAACTAATATAGGAATTTCCCTGTCAATCTTGGATGTCAACAAATTACTTTTTTCTAATGTATATAATTTTAATAAATGTTTAACATTGTCATGAGTCATCTTGTTTTTTCCATACATGTATATTACACATTATGTTTGTCAATTTACCTGGAATTTTATCAATTTTGTCTTGAATGTTTCATATATGTAGGTTATTAGCCAGAACAATTTCTAGTTGGAATATGGTCCAAATAGGGATTTGAAAGTAGTGGGTCATGTAATCAGATATTGTGTAAATATCTTATTCAATGAAATATATGGAAATAACGAACACTATTCAAGCTCAAAAGTCCATTAAACAATACAAAATAGGAGCAAAGAAAACGCGGACCTCCAAACAATTAGAGGTGGCATCAGGTGCCTTGGAAAAATGAGCATCTCCTGCCAACCGTCACACTTGCCGTGTGCTCCTTGTCATGACTGGGTAATGACGGGAAAATCTGTCGAAAATATTGCTTTACAAGTGTAAATAATGGTTTTACAATAAGTATGAAAACGTCAGTCAGCATTTTAGTTAATGATGAATTGTATTTGCTGACAGGGACATTGTATCGACCAAATAAACTTATGAAATGTTGACATTAAACGAGATTGTTGATATTCTTGTTTCAGCAACTTGTTTGTCAATAACTTATCCATTTAGAAATTGTTCACCCCGTATGCAGGTGATGAAGGTATATTGCTGCATAGGAAAGGGAATTTAACAATTGAAAAGTTAAAGTCTTCTCGTTTGTCATAAAGCTTGGTTATTAGATTACCATTAACGTCCTTTTCAAGTAAAATATCTTCTTATGAAACAGATGTCTCAGACTCTGTAGTATCTTTTATTTCAAGCTCACTGGGATATATCGTATCGACGTAGGAATGGAAATATATAACCAGTGTTAATTGACAATACGTCGATATATCTAAATGTCGAGTTGAAGGCTATAGCAAGTGTTTTCTTCTTTTTACGTTCAGATATTTGACAAATTTTGCTTCATATGAATACAAAAAAAGGACTGCTAATAACGGGGCGCAATAGGTACCAATGGAAATTCCAACTAAAATATCAACAAACTCAAGTGTACCGCAATCAAGGGTTTAATAACGTCTTCAGATATACTTACGACATTTCTTAAGACTAAGTCGGGTTTTCGAAAGTACCCTAACTTAAGAAAGTTCTTAAGAATACAGATGTTGAATTATTACACAGTTATACATGTACTGCATAAATTTTACGCATAACAGGGACGTAGAATCGATTTTGAAAGCGAGAGTCGTAGAAAAAGAATCCAACTTACATAAAAAAACTTGATCAGCGAAAAAGAAAAACAAAATTTTCTAGCTCTTAAATCCTATTTCGTGCTGTGATAGAGGAGGGCTAGGTTCCAACTTCCTTCAGTGCCAAATCACAATGCTACAAAATTTTTAGGTAGGGGTGTTTCTTTCATTTAACATTTTCAATGGTATCGTAATAATAAGGATGTTTGTACCCCCCCCCCATGTTTGATCATGTGTCTGCATGCATCTACTTTCCAAGAATACCCATGGTTAGAATTCTCTTGTGATATTCAGTGCCTCTTGCAGATGCACAACATACATAGTAAGATGTAACCTGTTCACAGATTAAAACTATTTAATCTATAGCTAACTTAACCTGCGAGAGAGTGTGTGTGGAGAGAAAGAGAGTTTTGTTTTTCGAACATTTCTACTATGAATTTTCTGGATCATAGTTTATACGAGGGGTGATCAAAAAGTTCGCAAACTATCTCTTTATCTACAAAACCACAATTCAGATTAGAATGAAATTCGGTACACACATAGCCATACACAAGGTCTATAAATAGCATAATCTAATGAAGTTTTATTACAATGACCTTGTCAGTAAATACAATTTACCATTGAGTCAAATGCTGACTGATGTTTCCTTACTAATTTTTAGGTCATTATCTACACCTTAAATTGTCGACAGATATTAACGTTATTTTCCGAGCATGACAAGTAGCACATGGCGGGTGTGACCGGTCGGCAAGGGATGCTCACTCCTTCATGGCACCTGAGCCCACCTCTGATTTTTTTAAGGTCCGTGTTTGCTCTGCTCCTATTTTTGTATTGTTTAATGGATTTTTGAGCTTGAATTCTGTTCGTTATCTCCAAATATTTCCATTTCTAATTTTTATCTCTGTGATAACTCTTCGAAAGTTAGCGGAGTTGATTTCTTGATAATTCTACCAGAATGTGAATTAGGCAGGTCGATAGGTTAGGAGCCAAGGAGGTCTTATATGCATGCAAATCTCGTGCGCATCTGTCTCTGTGTCTGACGCTAAGGAGACAAAATATGCATGTAGATCTCGTGCGGCTGCCTTTGTGTTTGACGTCAGTGGGCCAGGACTATTGAAATCGTCGTATAATTTAAATCTATGTCTACATTTTTAAAGTCTAAATCTTCAACTTTATTTCACAATGAAATGGAAATATAAGGAATCACTGTCTTGTTAATATAGTATGCCAAAGACATCTACGACAGTAGGAAACATGGGATAATTTATGTATAACGGGCTTCGCCTGTTATGCAAATTATTCCATGTTTCCCACTATTGTTGATGCCCTGGCATACTATACTAACTAGACAGTGATTCCTTAAATATACCGTATATTGCATTGGACTTAAAGACGGCTAATCAGAGGGAGAGACAGAGAGGTCGACAGGTAGACAAACAGACAGTCAACAAGCAAAGACGTGTTTTGTCACAATTTTTCATTTTAACTAAAGGTACTGTGAGCAATGAGCTCACTTAATGATACCCCCACCTCCCATATAGTTATAATGACAAAGTCCATGTTTTGCTGTGGCCGGGAAACCCAAAATATGTGTCGGATCAAAAAGTAAAATAGGTGCACAATGGCAATATGTAATCAAGATTTTGTGAAAGTATCATTATATTTTACTCAGTGATATAAGAGGAGTTGCGGATAAGAGATGGGCACCCCAAAGCGTAACAGACAAACGGACGGACGGACAAACGGACATACCGATTACAGTATACCCTCCAACTTTTCAAGCGGGGGGTATAAAAATAATTCGGAACATGAGAAATTCTTAATATAAAAAATATAGGACAATTTAAGATCAACATGTACGTAGTAGTTATTCGTGATTATCTAAGTATAATTAAACTCACGTTGAAATAACCATATGTGCTTAGTCACATTTATGATCATGTGAAATACTAGTAATAAAATAATTAAAATAAAAAATATAATATCTATGTACAATTAATTAATAGCAATCATCATTTATTTTATTTAACCTTAACAATAGAAGTGTTGACCATTTGTAAACAAAATTGAGATAAATAATATCTTTTATTAACAAGAGGCCCACTGGCCTTATAGGTCACCTGCGTATCATGTAACAACCTTCCAACAATTGAATCATTTGGTTCGTGTTTTAAATCAAAGGCCGTGAAATTCAAAATTTTGAAAGAGACACTATTGCTTATCATAACTATACACTTAGCTTGCTTACTTTGGTTACTTAATACCCAGAGGTAGTTCAGAGTAACAAAGAGAAAATACATTTCCACTTTATAACCAGTTGTGCACCCAACCCCACCCCACAGAAACCACTGACCCTTCGGGCACATATTTCAAAATTCTGGAAATTTTATCATAAATTTAATTTCATCATAAATGGTTGATTTACATCAAAGAGCAGATTTCAAAGCATTAATTTATTTCAGACTTTGTAACCCCCACCCCCCAGTACCCTGACCAAGGGGCCTTTCATCATAATTAATATGTACTTAAGCATTGAATTCATATTTTGGGATGTCGGACCGAAGACATCCCAAAATATGAATTCAATACTTATATTTACATAATTTTATTTTTTCTCTTCATAAGTGTTTATTTCGGTAATCTTTAATGTGAATTTAGCGCTCTTCAAAACCGGTGTGCTTTGTAGATGTAAGAGGCGTTTGTCACGTTTGTGACGTCGTAAAGTTAAATAACGCTAACGAACATTGCAAGTGACAAATTAATTTCAAATGCACATTTGTTGTATTTTACATTAATTTAACAGGCTTTATTTTTTTTAAATTACATGTACATTTTGGTGTTCATAAAGTATAGAAAATGCATATAGTTCCTACTGTGTATTCTAACGCGCGGTGACAAGGTTTCGCGTGTGTTATAGAGATTAGAATGTCATGGATTTCAAATGGATTTAATAAAGAAAATTACACTGAATGTAAATTTTTAGCATAATACCCAGGAGTAAAGGAAAAAGTTTTCCTCGTCATAACTATGCATATAGTTCATTGGTTTAATACTCAGGAGCAGAGAAGAAGATTTTTAAAGAATTAAAGTATTTTCACTAATATGTAATCAAAAGAGCCCCACCCTTACCCAAGAACCCCTAACAATTAGGCCATAAATTCACAATTTTGGAAGAGGCACTCTTGTGCAACATAAATATGTACTTGGTTAGTTTGTATAATACTCAAGAGCAGAGAAGAAGATTTTCATAGAATTTATGCATTTTCACTATATAATAAATAGAGCCCTGCCCTAACACCAGAACCCCGGGGCCATGAAATTCACAGTTTTGGTAGAGGTACTCTTGCTTATCATAACTATGTATTTTGTTTGTTAATAAATACCAAGGAGCAAAGAAAAAGATTTTCAAAAAAATAATGCATTTTCACTATCTAATCTATATAGCCCCGCCCTAGCACCTAAAACCCCGTGACGCTGGGGCCATGAAATTCACAATTTTGGAAGAGGCAACCTTATTCAACATAACTATGTACTTATTTAATTTATTCAATTTATTTAATGCCCAGGAGCAGATAAGAAGATTTTCAAAGAAATAATGCATTTTCACTATATAATCTATCTAGCCCCACCCTAGCACTAGAACCCCTTACCCCAGGGCCACGAATTTCACAATTTTGGTAGAGGACTCAATGCTGATTACAATCATGCAAACAGTTTGATTGCTTGATGTTTAGGAGTAAAGAAGATTTTAAAATGATTGCATTAATTTTAGTGGTTTTGGTCCCACCTCTCAGGCCCCAGGGGGGCAGGGACCATGAAATTCACAACTTTTGTTTCCCTTCACCCATAGATGCTTTATGCCCAATTTTGTTAAAGTTGTTTGAGTGGTTGCAGAGAAGAAGCTGAAAATGTTCTAAAGTTAACGCACGACGCACAACGCACGACGACGGACGAAAACAGATTGCAATAGGTCACCTGACTCGTGACCTGAGTGACCTAAAAATGTCACGTAATTGGTAAATTCATGTGACTGTATGGTTAGTTACTTGGCCAATAAATTGAGATCATGTACATGATTCATGAACCTACTTCGTATTTATTCATTTGCGTTTCCGATCCAGTATTTGGTCATTACGCTTATTCATGAACTTCGAAATAGATCAATGTTTTATGCCTTGTTCATACTTCACATATATGGTCTGTTTGAACGCAGATCAAACACTGATATCTTCATCTTTTCATTTTTACCTCCGAAGGGGAGGGCCTGAACACTTTGTCAGAAAGGAAATCGTGTTTTACAAATATAAAAACAGATCATATAAGAAAGTTATAATGCAATACTAGTAAGTATAGCCATTTATCCTTCTGCTTTCACTAAACTGGACGATAAAAAAAATCGAAATACAACACGAACCTGTTATTGTATGAGCTGACAAACATGTTACAATATCTCTCAACCCATTTCATACATGAGGATGCTCTAAGAACGATCAATAATAGACCGAGGCAGACTCCTGACAGATAAGTTGATGTTACTATGATTTCAACACCCCTACATTCAAGTCACCATTGTGTAAATTATATGGAAGTTAAAATTACTTTGTTAATTGAAGCAAATATAACCTATCAATTGATAGTGTTTTGGCTGACGTATTTCATACCAACTGTTTGGACTTTGTATTTATGCTGAATTTGACTACTGAATATTCCGTGTAGCTGATTTATATGTACATATGTATATACATAGGGACCGCGGCGAGCGCGACCAGTCGACAGGAAATGCTTACTCGTGGAGTCATTCTCGGTATCTGATCTGTAGTGTTATTAAAGGTAAATGTTGTGACATCATTTGTGTTTGCCTCTACTTTGAATAAAATAAAGACTCTGTGATTCTTGCCTCATAATAATGATTGTAAATCACTAAGGAAATTGGAATTCAGGACTGCTCATTGGTGCTAGAGGATGAACTTTTATATTTTCACTTATGTATATTTACAATTGCCAACAGTAAACTTTAATTTGCGTCATGTTTTACTGTTTTTTATGTGTCCTACTTACTTATATACTATTTACTTATATACGATACTTTCCTTTCAGATTGTGATCTTCCAGAGAAATTTCTAAGCAAACTAGATTGTTTAAAGCAATTCTAAATTTTGGATGTCGGTCCTTCAACCCACATGCCCGTGCCGACAAATTGAATACAACGCGTTTACGCGGTATAATAATTTGTCAGCATGGACAGGTATATGTTATATGACCAACGACATCCAAAATTTAGAATGCCATGCTAATATTTACATTCTCTCTTGTTCTCTCTTCTATTGTTTATGTCGTTAATCTTTATCATGAATTCAGTAAAGGTCTTTACCCTATGTGGATATTAGTTACAATGAAAGACGTATTTGATGTTTAAAATAGACATCCTGCCGATCGACAGGGGATGCTCACTCCTCCATGACATCTGATCCCACCTATTTTGTATTGTTATTGTGGACTTTTAATCTTGAATACTGTTTGTTATCTCCATATGTTTCACTTGAATCGTTCGTGACGTCATAAGTTAATTAACACAAATGAACAATGTGAGGACAAAAATGAAAATATAATTTTAAACGCAGTTGTAGTTTTACGATAATTCAATAAAGGTACTTTTTAAGATTAAATTAACTCATTTTTATCATGCTATAGTATGGAAAAGAGGCTCAGGGACCACATCGCTCACCTGAGCAACTGGCTACTTTATATGCTACTCTTTTCTCCTGATTTGCCATGCATTGAACAAATTAAAATTTATATAACCTTTTTATGCTTTTATATTAATAATCAATCATGATTTTGTTGTTCTTGTGACAAATTTTTTAAAAAAAATTTCCAATGTATTCCTACGTAAAACTTTGATCACCCATTGTAGCCCCACTCTACCCCGGGGGTCATGATTTGAACAAACTTGAATTTACACGACATGAGGATGCTTCAAAATAACTATGGCCAATCAGGGCTTTGCTATTCTTGAGAAGAAGATTTCTCCTATATTAAACTTTGAAACCCCCATTTAGGCCCCACCTTACGGCCCTACCCCCTGGTGTCATGATTTGAACAAACTTGATTCTTCACTATCAGATAATGCTTCCATATGAGTTTCATCTTTTCTGGCCCAGTGGTTCTTGAGAAAAATATTTTTAAAGATGTTTCCTATATATTCGTATGTTAAATTTTGAATCCCCATTGTGACCCCACCCTACCCCCGGGAAACATGATGTGGACAAACTTGAATCCACACGATTAGAGGATGCTTCAACGTCCAAGTGAGTTTCATCTGACTTGGCCAAATGGTTCTTAAGAAGAAGATTTTTGAAAGATTTTTCCTTGGTATTCCTATGCTAAAATTTGAAACCCCATTGTGGCCCATCCCTACCCCGGGGGTCATGACTTGAAAAAATTGAATCTTCACTACCAGAGAATGCTTCCAGATAAATTTATTTTTTCTTGACCCAGTGATTCTTGAGAAGAAAATTTTTAAAGATTTTTCCCATGTATTCCTATGCTAAACTTTGATATCCCATTTTAGCCCCACCCCACCCCCAGGGGTCAAAATTTAAACTTGATTCCTCACTACCAGAGAATGCTTCTACATGAGTTTCATCTTTCCTGGCCCAATGGTTCTAGAGAAGAAGATTTTTTAAAAGATGTCATTAATTTCGTATAAATATGTAATTATCTCCCTTTGGGAGAGGACCAGGCCCTTCATTTGAAAAAAAGTTAAATCCCCTTCACCCAAGGATATTTTGTGGCAAGTTTAGTTGAAATTAGCCCAGTGGTTCTTTAGAAGAAGATGAAAATGTGAGTTTATGACAAGGACAACGCAAAAATTTGGAGGAGAAAAGCTCAGTAGATAAAAATGCTTAAAGAGGTTATACATGTAGTTCCTACTGTGCATTCTGTCGCGCAGTGACAAGGTTTCGTGTGTGTTATAGAGATTTAAATTTTAACATCTTAGATTTCCAAGGGATTTCATGGGGGGGGGGGATACACTGAATGTTAATATTCAAATTTGAAATACTCAGTACATCTTTCATTGTTAGTAATATCCATATGGTAAAAAAGAGAATATAAAGCGTTCTGAAAGAGTTTTAAAATTGTCAATTAATATAGGAAATATTTTTATCAATCTTCACACCCTCTTCAAACAATCAATCTGTTGTAAAATGTACTACAGAAATATAGATAAACAGTACAATAAACACGAAATCCAGCCTCTTTTTTCCTGCATGGAATGTAATATTTATAAAAAAAAACTTTTGACGTTCCCCATTTTTACAAGTTTCCGTCACATCTTGCTATCGATTTGGAAGATGTCAGGTTTTTCTCTGTTTCTGAACGATAAATGATGCGTATATTCTGTCATAAATTACCATTCTTTTATACCAAGAGAGTCCACGGTGTGTTCTCGGTGAGTCACTCCATGGATATATATCTCCAACTGCAATTGTTTAAGCAGAAAAAAAAATACATATAATTATTTTTACATAAATAAAAACGGCATAAGATGAAATTAATCTAAGCACCGTTTTGGTAGTAAAATATGTAAAAAGAAACATTTACAGAAAAACCAGTGATAAAAAAAACCATACCATTATCATGTACGTTCTCATTTATTGTACGGATTAATCGCTCATAATGTTAATTATAAATACATTTCCCAGACGCACTTCATACATATTGAAAAATATTTGTTGGATTTTTTTCCTTTATGTATAATTGAAAAATAAGAAGTAATTTAGTTACATTTTTAGAAATTGCACAAAATCAACCCATTTCAAATCAAAGCTATATTCACAATATCAAATATCAAACAAGGGTTTCCGTCGATAATAATCATATCTAAAAGGGTTTCCCTCCATTATATAATATATACTAGTATATAAATTTCGGGCTCATAATTCATACACAAAATATTAATGTTCAAAGAATAATTTTCAAGAAGAATTCAATGCATTTCTCTCTCTCTCTCTCTCTCTCTCTCTCTCTCTCTCTCTCTCTCTCTCTCTCTCCGTGCGTGTATGAAATAGTTGGGTTTTTTATTAAATCAGTCAAAGACATAATCACAATATCATATCTCTAAAAAGGGTTTTCCATCGACTATGTTAAATATGTTCAATTAACTTTGGTTAACGTTAGATGATGCGCTTTTGGTAATCATTGACAAAGATTTACTCAGGGCCTGAAAATTTGTGTAAA